>CM076578.1:1832925538-1833129567 GCA_034641835.2 Pinus albicaulis | reverse complement strand
AGGATATACTTTATAACTCCAAATACTCATAATGATGAAAAATAAGGACAAGAATCCATAATTCATGATGTGATTTCTCATTGGTATGGTAATATTCTTTAAGTTTTGTATCTACAATTGACAATTGTATTTCTGTTGAAAAAAACAAATATCGTATGTTTTTGATATCTAAACATGCTTGCTGAAATGAGAATTTTTCAGAAGGTAAAGGTTGGTTTCCTCTTTGAGCACACTCAAAACCATATTGATCAATGTTGCCAGTTTTCCAATAGTAACATTGAGAAAGAAGGATGTTGGGAGCTTACCATCATTAATTGAAGGTATTAAGAAATCCTACAATGTCGAGCCTATTTTTCATGTGTTATAAGAAGAAGTTGACATGTGAAGGTTTATTCTCAACTAGGATGGTGAGGATAAATTCATTGAACAAATTAATGAAATTAGCTTTCAACATTAATTTCATGTCAAAAATGTTTCTGGGAAAACATTTATGGGGCAAGAAGTATTCAGATACTACAGAATGGGTGTGGTAATCAGGGTTCACATTTTTGAAGTTCATTCCATATCATCCAATATTTGCGTCAAATATATTCTTTTTACGATCAGTTGCTGAAGTTCATAATGCACGAAGGCAGAAGAGAAATATAGATTATTTTTAATTCCTGGAAGAAATTAAAAAAAATTATTAGATATACATATGAGTACTTTGATGTTGTTGATTCAGTTTGGTGGGAGTCCTTTTTCAATGATCAGAGTGATATCATTACAAGATGAAAAAATGAAGATATTCTTTTGAAGACTCCATTTATTTGGCCACAATGAGGAAACAAAAATTGTTGAACAACAACAATCTCATGGTATTATTAATTGTTCACAGATGGAGGAAAGAGAAATGTATATTGGTTCCAGAAGATCTTGTTCAGAACATGAAGCCATGGAAGACCTTTACAGGGGTTCAATACATGATATTAAGGAGGGTTGCATGATCACAGTGTTAGCATATGGGGATGCACATGGCTATCCATTTTGGGTTTCCAAGGTTATAAAGGTCATTACAGAAAATGAATATGTTGCAGGTGTTGAAGTACATTGGTATGCCAAAAATACACACCCATTCAATGGTGTGTACAAGCCAGAGATGGTAGTTGATAAAAAAATTGGTGGAAAGAGAAAAAGAAAGATACAAATATAAATTTTCGCCACTCATACCTCTTAAAATTGGAGGAAGTTGACATATTGTTTTATGACTTCAATTTAACAAAGAGAGGAACTCTCGCTGCAAGACGATAGAGATTCTAAAGAGGTTTCTACCAGAAGAAACAATGTTGAGATGGGAGTCTTTTGAACCGAATCGTAGATCTAGAATACTTTTGAAACCTAAAATGGTGGGCATGCATGTTGACTCAGATGGGGCACTAGTTGATGATAGAGAATAATATGGAACATCTTCATCTGCATCCAATCATTCATCTTAAGATGTGAATTCTGATGGTGTCTAAGAACATATGAGTGATTTTGAATAAGTTTCTAAGACAATGTATATAAATGATGTTTGCATGGTAACTTGAAATAAATATTTCAACTTCCATATGATATTACATGAAGTTATGAGTCATTTTATGTTTTTGGATTACATGTTTTGATTATGATAAATTCATTTGTTTAGAATATTCACAATGCAACAATAACTTAGAGAAATCATTTATGTTTCATTCAATCTACAAGTATTCATATTTTGATTACTTTAGTCATATAATTTGTTCATTATGTCATGATTGAAATATGTTGAAAACTTAATTTTTTTTAATTACATGGTTGAAAATTTGTCAAATTTTTTTATCTTTAACATTATGGTTGAAAACAATTATAATTTTAGGGACTTTTAGTGTCATGATATTATATGTTTAACGATATGGATGAAAATTGTTGGAATTTTAATGTGCTTCAAATCCCATTATTTTATATTTAGCGTCATTACTAAAAAAATGTTGAAATTGTACCCGAAAAATAAAAATGGTATTCCAACAACAACATTAGTGTGCTTTTTCCATTTATTTTGCATATAAAAATTGGTTTTACTTCCTTTTTAAAAATATGTTGAAAATTAAACCCGAAAAAAACAAAACCTCGTTCAAGAATACACATTTTTCGTTTTGGGTTGTTTTTCATATTTTTTGGGGGGTTTTTGGCTAGAGTTTCGTTTTCAATTTATATTTCTTGTTTCAAACTTTACATTGTTATAAAGCACACTACCTCGAAAGTCCATAATTTTGAGTCATATAGACTCTAGACGATGGTGCTATAAGAAATGTAAAATATTTGTAATATAATTACCTCAAAATCTCTGAAGCTATGTTCATTGTGCTCTATGAAAATTTGTGCTATAGATGCATCGTCTGAGGCCTCCTCCACCAACTGATCACCTTAAGAAATTTTATCTAGGGTGAATGAAATTGGGTTGAATAGGAAAGACACCACAATAATAAGATAAGTGAAATGGTATTAGACACTTAAAAGTATACAAGAAACAAACACGTCAAAAACATAATATCCAAATAATTTTGCTAAAATATTTCCAAATTTTGTCTTTTCTCTACCCATCCTACTTGCAAAAGGAATATTTTGGTTTACCCCACAATGTAAATAGGAAATAACTTACATATTGTATGAATAACTAGCCACTTTCTAGCTGTCTTTCCTAGGTAGACCCCATAGATCTCTAATTACACTACAAGAAGAAAGCACATTGGTGAGGGTCATGCTTGTGACGGACCTTTAAGGTCCGTCACCAATGTCACATATGGTGACGATCCTTAAAAAACCGTCACCGTAAGTGTATATAGTGATGGTCCTTTATGGTCCGTCACCAAAGACATTTTCAATGACACTTTTGGTGAGGGTCGTTAAAGGCCCATCACTAATTCTCTCTTTGGTGACACTTCTAGTGATGAACTTTTAATGACCCTCACCAATGCTCTTTTTGTTACTTTTGGTGACGGTCAAAAAATGTCCGTCATCATTGATCATTAAAAAACCGTCACTGTAAGTGTATATAGTGATGGTCCTTTATGGTCCGTCACCAAAGATATTTTCAATGACACTTTTGGTGAGGGTCGTTAAAGGCCCATCACTAATTCTCTCTTTGGTGACACTTCTAGTGACGAACTTTTAATGACCCTCACCAATGCTCTTTTTGTTACTTTTGGTGACAGTCAAAAAATACCCGTCATCATTGATCATTACAATGAGTTTTTGATGACACTACGTGCTTGTTAATATATTTTTTGTCAAAAGATAACGATTTAATACAATTATTGTGGAGTATTTTTTATAATATGTCCAAGGCCATAGTGGTTAGGGTCAGTCAATTTTTGTAGAAGTAATTAGTGTGTATCATTTCCCTCAAGTAATGACTAGTTGAATAGAGATTTCCTATGAGTCAACACATGATTCATATCTATTAATTTTATTATCTAGCAAATTCCCTTTAGATAAAGTTCCACTATTGTGTGTAGGAAATATATTATTTAATACATAATCAAGCTTTGACAATTCTATTAATGAGAAAGACCTAACAATCCTCAACAATCTGGGCACGCCTTAAATTAATGCTTTGGCACACACTAACATTTCTTAGCACCCCACATGTCTTGGAACATATTTGTACCTAGAACATATTGTGATGACACTGACGCCCAAGCACATGGTGGCATGCGCTAGCACAACATGGAACTCTCCTAGCATGTGTTGGCATACCGCATATAGTCCCTAGCATGCCCTGGAACACCTTGGTTGAATGCATTAACATACATTAGCACTTGGTACACAATGCCACTTGGCATGTATTGGGACCTATTATTAGTGTGCCTAGCATGCCCCTTTTCAAAAAGATAAAGTCCTTACCTATTAACCCTCTTAATATTGGTTCTTCCTTTTGTTGCCTTGACACATATTGACATACCCTGGCACCCTGCGCCACAATATCCTTAGCACCTAGCATGTATTGGAATATCTTGGCACTATTAATTGGCACATGATATAATTATCACACCCTGGAACTCCCAAGCACACTTTGGGAATTCTTGACATGCCTTGATATTCCCTAGCATGCCTTACCAATTCTTAGCATACCTTGTCACTCCCTCCTTGGCATGAAAACTAACACTCATTAACACTAGTCTCTGGCACACGTTCCTCATATTCATTAGCTTCCATGAATTTTTACCTAGTGCCCCCTTAATGTTTTTTCCTAGTAATCCTTAACACTAATCAACATGCATTATCACTCTCTAGCACACCTTAGCACTCTTCGACATTCCCTTCCACTTCATAACATGCATAACACTAGTCCCTGACACATATTGGCGCTTGGCACGTGTTGGCGCTTGGAAAGTATTAGCATGTATGGGATATGTTGAGATGCCTTGGTATGATTTGGCATGGTTTAATGCACCCACACTGGTTAGATTTTCTACATGGTATCAGAGCAGGAATTTTTTGGACGGCGAGTTTGCAGAGAATATCTGAAGATTTTGGTGTAAAATTTTCAAAAACAAATAGAATATTTGGAATCCTTGTGAAAATATACCCAAATGGAGAAAAAACAAAAAAAAAAATCGGTCGAATCAGAGCTCGGATGAGGGAGATATCATCGATTTAAAATCAATTCTTTTTTAGAAACTTTTTGTAACGTCGAGACAATTACATTGTGCATGAGTC
Source organism: Pinus albicaulis (assembly GCA_034641835.2). Lineage (NCBI taxonomy): Eukaryota > Viridiplantae > Streptophyta > Pinopsida > Pinales > Pinaceae > Pinus > Pinus albicaulis. The sequence continues at coordinate 1,833,124,848 of CM076578.1, read as the reverse complement.
AAGAACCTATATGTACTTGAGGTACCATATGCATGCAAAGCTTTGAGGAGAAAGGCAGAAGTTAGAGACTTTGTGGTTTAGAGGGAGCATAAATTACCTCTCAACATGCATTCTCATGAGAAGCAGTCTCAGAAGGTTGTGGAGTAGCTGCCACGATTGGAGAATTAGAGAGGAGACCGAGTGGAAGCATCCACTCAAGTAGAGACCTCCATGAGGGGGGAATTGTGATCCAGATAGGAAGAGGGAGCAACCATACCTTGAGGTGTAAGGTGGGGTGATGTGTAGACATAATCCCAAGATAAGAAATTTGGGCAAGGTCCATTGAGATGGCGTGTCTCATGGATCGAACCTGGCTATGAGGAGCCCACAGTACAACAGTAGTAGGAAGGATCAATTATATTGATGTAGTCATATGTCAACAAGACAGAAATCAGAGTGACAGATGTCAAATACTGGAGCACAAATCAAAGTTAGCAACAGTTCAAAGGGCACGGATGTAGATGTCAGCAACAGTGCATAGAATCCACTACTAGACAGGTGCAGTAGCTAGCAGGAGCCAGAAGACTCTGATGACAGATGCATTATACTGATTCAGTTGTTCGGAGGCTATTCAGTTTCAGGATTTGCAAGTGCAAACAACACTAGAGAAGTGTAGCATGCAGAACATTCCAAAGGTACCAGATGGGGATTGATTGAATTCCTTTCTTGTTGAGAGGGAGTGTTGAAATTCGCAACAAGAAACAGTGAAATTGGCAACTAGAAAGGACAAAAAAAAAATGCACCCACACCGGTGAGGAATTTTGATGTACCAGGAGTGAGGAATGTGAGGCGTCTTATTTATTTTTCCCTTAAATAAATTGGACAATAAATTGTAATTTCGTCTCATAACAACTTGTGTCAGTTAAATAAGTCATGATGATTGAGTTAGCTCAAAAAATTCGATTGAAGGTGATCGAGGTGGATATTTTTGGCCACCCGCCTATTCCACTTGGGCCCTCGCCATTGTCTCTTTTAGTTTTTCAGTTTCCTTAATTATAGAACAATTTACTATTTTTGTCAATTTTTCGGGTCCTGAACTTCCCGAGCCGTTTTGAGGCCCCAAACAGCATTTTTTGGGCATGAAAGGTTTGGTGATTTCATTTAAATTACATTAGCAGTTGTAGTCCACGGAGAGATCTTTCTAACGAGGTATCATGTGCGTCAAACGAAGATCATATGACCAAGTTACGACCCCGGGAAGTTGGCTGCCCAACTAACCCCAACGGGGCCCATAAACTCTTGGTGTTACATCTCCTCGAGTTAGGGTTTTGGTTGTTTAGGGTTTTATCTTATTTTTAAATGATAAAAAGACCCTTCATCCTTATTGTAACATAGTTCAGAGGAACATAACTATCAGTTGTATTTATAGAAAATTTCGCATGTGCAATTATAAAGTCATTGGGATGCCGTGATGGATTGCACAATCAAGGAAGGTTGATTTTCCTAATTAATATGGAGATAATTCCATGGGAATTGCGTGAGCAAGGTAGGCTGAAGAAAGACTGAGAATTGGCTAAGTATTAGACCAATTTTTCCTAGATCAGCAGGAGACAATTGGCAGAGTGTTGGAGAATTTCAAGAGAGATTAAACATTGTATTGTTTCGTGATTCCTTGACTTAATACACAATAGAGACAGAGGGGTTTTGAGTAGTTGCTTTCCCCAGATACATCTTTTGCTGTGCAATTGATAATTTCTTTCTCTTACTTATATGTGATTGTGTGATCGTGTTTGTAGAAAAAATTCAATATCTTGTTTTAGTACATTACAAGATCAGATTGAATCCCGTTGGTTAGATTTTATACATGAAATAGAAGAGAGGATTGATACGATCTTGTCTTGCGGTGGTTATAAAGATAAACATAAATGGAGGAGGGCTTGCACTGTAATTTAGAGCCAAAACAAAAGTAGACGCAAGCGTAATATTGACTGAGCTAACCCTAGTTTGAGGGTTGACATTGAGATCTGAAGTTCATGTCAAGATTCAATCAAAGAAATGCCCAAAATCTATGGATCCATGTGAGCTAGGTTGAGTCTCTTATGGAGGCAAGAGTCGTGGTTTTTTCTATGGGTGGATAGGGTTTGTTCTACAACAATTAGAAGTACATAAGTATAGTGCCCTAGTTACCTAGCATTTTTAGTTCATAAGGTATGCCCTTAAGACTGTGAAAAAATTGCGTAGAAGAAGAGAAGTTGTGACCCTTAAAGCGAGGCTTATTTCTGAAATATAGACCGCAGATTTAGAAGATGGCTTGCAGATTCAGTATGTGTGGAGATAGCAGATCCAAAGGAGGGTGGAACCTGAGCAGAAGATTGAGCATGCAGAAGAAATGTGCCATGTGAAGAATGGATTGACATGTTGAGGAGTTGATTTGGTGGACTATCCATGGATTTTTAGACATATATCTTAAGCAACCTATAAAAAATTAGTCAATGGACTATTAGAGGTTGATTTGTGACCCTAGTTCAGTCATCTACAGATTGTTAGAAGGATGATAAGAGGAGCAGTTCAGATTTATTCATAGATTGGACAACAAAGATCAAATTTTCGATACACAAGAACAATGATTTTGAGAGGACTCAAACCATTATTATGTGGAAGATTTGAAGAGCCCTAGATGAAGAAAATATTGTGAGCCCTAGATCAGTAAAAATAATTGACTATGGTTGGGCAGATTGATGCTAGTCCAAGTATAGTTGGAGGGTTGTTAGGCGACTGTCAAAGAAGAACCCTAACTCTCGTACTTGTGAAGGACAACAAGATTGGTAGAAGGGCAGGTGTATAGGGCCTAAGGATGTGCATAATTTGAAGGACTAAAGTAGCAGTCAAGTGGGCCAACCAACTAGCCCTATTTCACTATATTGTAGAGGATCAATTCAGTGAGAAGAAGGGCAACCTCCATAGCCCTAGATTTCTCCTCTTGGAGCCGTAGTATGGAAAAAGCGGGCATATCAAAGAGTTGTTCACAAATGGAGTTGTGAAAAACTTGTTACCACTCAAACTAGTAGAGGACCTAAAACGGGTTCCTAAGAGGGAAACAACTAGGACAAGGGAAACTATGGAGGCTTAGCCCATTGTCACCATAACTAAGGCTCCTTTCTCTTCACGAAATTTCACCGATGGGAGGAGTCCTGGTAGTTTAGGAAGTCACTCGTATATTATAGGTCAATGAATAGGTGGGAAGTGACCCTAGAATCCCTTTCCCTAAGATAGAATATAGAGTGGGACATGCTTGCCTTTTAAGCAAGGGACTTGATCTTCTAGGGAGAGAAGAGGGGGATTGAAGGGTTGAGGGAGAAGAATAAGACTTATAAAGGAAGTTACCAATCCCTAAAATCCTTTGGGAACTTGGATTCCCAAATGGTCCTTGATGAAAGGCCTTTGACACCAAATGGGACCACATGGGGCCAAGTGGACCCAACCTAGGTTCAAGGATGGAATTTAGCAACCAATGATGTTCCTATCTTGGACAATGTGAGGGGAAAGGATTAGGCAATATTTTTTACTTCGATGGGTCAAATTGATCCTACTAGGCTCTAGCCTTGGGAAAACCTATGCAAAACTTGATCCTAGAGCTAGGGCTTGAGGTATTTGAAGATTCCATCGTCGAAATTGGCCCAAATTATGAGGAGAGTGAAGGCACCCACCAATGTCGTTTCCTCTAGGAGATCAAAGTTTTCCTCTGGCTATATTCTTGGGAAATTGATGCCCTAGGTGACCTAATGGGGCTAGACCTAGGGAAAAATGGAAAATTGTGAAAAAGGGGGTGGGGGTGGGGGAAATCATCACCCTTTTTGAGGTACTAGTAAATAATTCACTTGGGGATATGGAGTCAGGGGTGATAATGAACAATAATTCAGTTTCTTGATCATGGAGGCCCAGAAAGTCAACTTCGTCCAATGTTAGAGGAAAATGAAAAGTGACCTTCAAGCATTTATACTTCATACAAGTGGTGCAAGTTTATTGAGATAAAATGATCTCTAAGATATTTCATTCATCCAACAATGGCCCATACATTAAATAAGATAAATAGACACATAATTCCACATTTCCATCATGCAACAATTAACCCTAGTTATAGTGAAATTCAATAGTATGCAACAACAACAAGAATAGCATTAAATTTTCACTCACAATGTTAGAGAGTATATCGAACCAACTTCACATTTGCAAAAGCAAATCTCCAAGATAAAAATAGCCCAAATCCATACATCAAAATGCATCCATCATCCAAAATAGTCCTCCAAGGAAAAATGTGAAGTTCTCTAAAGATAGAAAGATCCCAAATCAAGTGATGATACAAATGAATCCAACTAAATCCTATTTATACATTGATTAGGAGTTGGTCGAATTAGCTTATGGGCCTACATTAGCCCCTAAACATAAAATATTATGCAAGTAACCCTAAATTTTGGTGACAATCCCACCAAACTATCTCATACATGGAATAATAAGCCTCATAAGAGGTCAATTGATGTCTTAGGGCCTTCTAGGAGGCATATTGGGGTCCATGAGTGCCATAATGATGCATGGGACCCATAAAAAGTGTTGGACAAGGGGGTGGCCCCTTGTTCTCCAAACATTAAACTTGTGGTGCTCTCATTAAACTTGTGGACTGAAAGGGTTGTGTGTGGCCACCATCAACAAGTAGGTCAAGTGTTGTCTTGTTCATGATAGATTTGTTATCAAAGGATTAACACAAATCCCTAGTTTTATTCCTTGTATCAGTGTGATTGTAAAGGGTCACGATCCATGGTACAAGAGCTCTAGCCTGTTGTATTGTAGTTTGTAATATAATGAAGAAGGGTTTGCACACTAACACTCCCTGACATGCCCTGGCACTCTAGCTTACCTTGGAATTTCCTAACATGTAACCTTGCTACTCCCTCCTTATCACACCTGAAACTCGCTGACACTCCCTATCAAACACTCTTATTCATTCATTACCAGGCATTTTGAACTAGTTCTCCCTTATGTTTCCATGGCACTCCCTAGCACGCATTGACACACCCTAGCATTTGGCACATCCTAGCATGTCGCCCTGGCACTCTAGCATTCCTTGGCACTAACTTGCGTACCTTTAAACTCCCTCCTTAGCACACCTAGAACTCGTTGATACTCCCTGTCACACACTCTTATTCATTCATTTCCATGCATTTGACACTAGTGCTCCCTTGTTTTTCCCTGGCACTCCCAAACACTCCGCCCTGGCATGCATTGGCACACCATTTCCCTGGCCTCTAGCATGCCTTAACACTGCCTAGCATGCCTTGACGTCACTCCCTCCTTAGCACACCTGAAACTCACTGACACTTCCTGTCACAAACTCTTATTCATTCATTTTTAAATATAGTTTTATCTATTATGTTATGATGAACTGTCTAGTGGAATATCCATGATAGTTTACGAATCACCCCAACATATATCCTTTATGCAAGTCATATGATGATATTTCTTCACACTTATTTATCTTTAGTTGTCCCAACACAGTGCAGGTCATCACCACCACCCTTGCAAAATTGAACATGATAGGCTCATGGTCCTATCTAAGCTTGGAAGAAAAATTCAAAACTTAGTTACACAACATGATGGAAGATTATTATTATTAAGGTTTCCCATGCTTTCTAATCAATAATATCTAGTGGGATTGGAACAACAACACATTTTGTTCACAATAAATATCCATGATAGTTTACGAATCACCTCAGCATATATCCTTTATGCAAGTCATATGATGATATTTCTTCACACTTATTTATATCTTGTCCCGACACAGTGTAGGTCATCACCACCACCCTTGCAAAATTGAACATGATAGGCCTGTGGTCCTATCTAAGCTTGGAAGAAAATTTCAAAACTTAGTTACACAACATCATGGAATATTATTAAAAGGGTTTCCCATGCATTCTAATCAACAATATCTGGTGGGATTGGAATAACAACGGATTTGTTCACAAGAAATATCCATGATAGTTTACGAGTCACCCCAACGTCTATCCTTTATGCAAGTCATATGATGATATTTCTTCACACTTATTTATCTCTTGTCCCAACACAATGCAGGTCATCACCACCACCCTTGCAAAATTGAACATGATAGGCTCATGGTCCTATCTAAGCTTGGAAGAAAATTTCAAAACTTAGTTACACAACATCATGGAAGATTATTAAAAAGGTTTCCCATGCATTCTAATCAACAATATCTGGTGGGATTGGAATAGCAACATATTTTTTCACAAGAAATATCCATGATAGTTTACAAATCACCCCAACATCTATCCTTTATGCAAGTCATATGATGATATTTCTTCACACTTATTTATCTATTGTCCCAACACAATGCAGTTCATCATCACCACCCTTGCAAAATTTAACATGATAGGCTCATGGTCCTATCTAAGCTTGGAAGAAAATTTCAAAAATTAGTTACACAACATCATGGAAGATTATTAAAAAGGTTTCCCATGCATTCTAATCAACAATATCTAGTGTGATTGGAACAACAACACATTTTGTTCATGAAAAATATCCATGATAGTTTACGAATCAGCCCAACATCTATCCTTTAGGTAGGTCATTTGATGATATTTCTTCACACTTATTTATCTCCTCTCCTAACATAGTGCGGGTCATGATCACCACCACCCTTGAAAAATTGAACATGATAGGCTCGTGGTCCTATCTAAAACTTGGAAGAAAATTTCAAAACTTAGTTACTCAATATCATGGAAGATTGTTACAAAGGTTTCCCATGCATTCTAATCAGAAATGTCTAGTGGGATTGGAACAACAACACATTTTGTTCATGAGAAATTCTAACAAAGATCACAATTGAATTGATAAAAAATAGTGTTTAGAAGACAAGATTCATCCTAAACCACAAAAATAATGGATTCTGGTAATTTCTCCACTCCCTCTTGGATGCCCTTGTGACTTCTTTGATGGTGTTGCACAAGTTATCCCACCTAGCTGCAAAGTGGGTGTGGTACTCTTCCTCTCCCAATCTTATAGCGAGAAAGTAAGGTATACCCAAAGTTAAGGCTCCAACAACTGAGTTGATTCCATTGCTCTTTATACACTTCTGAAAATTACATCCATCAAAAGAGTCAAATCCCGATAGATCATGGGGGATTAAAAAATCATGATCAATTGGGTCAATAATTCATGATAGAAAACATCTACCTACATCCCATCCTATAGGATATCATAGATCCCCCCAACTATTTGGACTAGCTATCTTTCACACACATTCTCCAAGAGCTAAACACCACAACACACAAGCTTTCAAAAGAATCTCTCAAACTTCCCATCGATACATTTGTGATACTAGATTCCATCGATAGTATGGAGTATGACCAAATGATTATTCATGTATAAGCTCGAAAAACAACCCAATGTAGATTGATGCATGCACATTCCAATCATGACAATCAATTTCTACATCTTCTCAAAAGAGAAAACAAGTAAATTTTTTCTTTGTTCACTTTACAACATAAACACCAATTTCACCCACAATATTAAGATAAGTTGAATGATATGACCGAAAAGGTGGGAGGAGTATTTTTTGGTGTATTGAACATGACTAGGGGACACACATGTAGCATGGGTGGGTAGAAGTGGGATGTCCAAGCATGATTTAATAAGATCTATAATCCACACATTAGAGAATGAGAATGGGGATTAAGACCTAATTTCATAGGGGCTAGGGGGCTTGGAGGGAAGGTAACAAGAGGAATTGAAAGAGGAACCCCCGATAGTGGTGATAAGGGGATTAGGGGCCCCATTATCACAACGAATAAGCCATTAACCCATAACCACTAAATTCCCTATCGCTTAACCCCGAAGCCATAATCTCTTAACCATACACTCATAACTCATAATCCATCAACCCCTTGATGCATTAAACCTCAAGCCATTAACTCCTAATGTAGAATCTATATTGAACCCCCTAAGCACTAACCCCTTATTCTCTTAACTCATGACCCTTAAACCTTAATCCATAACCCCTAAACACCTTAAAACCTAACCCCTTAACCCCTAACACCTAAATCCCTTAATTATTAAGCCCTTAACCCCTAAATCCCTTTCCCCCCAAGCCCTTGGCCCTTAACTCTTAACCCTTGAAGCCCTTCACCACTTAGTATCCAAGGTAAAAAACAACAAATCAAACCAAAAAAATAACCTCTTAGGAGAATCCTTCACCTCTAACTAAGAATATTGGTACCATTTGATTTTTAGAGAACTAGGTGTTGGTCTCGAGGGTGTGTGTTTGTGGGTAATGCCCTTATTAACATGTATACCAAATGTGGAACAACTGGATAATTTTCAAAACCTCAATAAGAATTGCTCACAATATCTACACTTCATGTTGACATGGAGCTTGTAGTGCTCTCCCACATAAGGAGTTGGAAATTAATAGATCACTCACAATGACGCAACCTCTTCAACCCTAATGCACAAGGAGCTAACCCTTGATACAAATATTTTGTTTGCTAAAAAAGAACAATTGTGTCAATGTAGAATACTATACAAAAGAGAAAATAAAATGATATTATCCACATCAATGCTTGAAATAGCCTCACATTTGCCATGAGTGGTGAGCCAAGGGGTGAATGTAAGGCACTATTAAAGTTACATCATGTTTAAATTTCTTTTACATCACGAGATTGTTCTCCATTAGGGTTGATGCATCATCACAAGGAAGCATAACACCTTTTTGTGGGGGAGCGATTAAAGTTGTAACATGATCAAGTGACATACACCTCCAATGTAAATGACATCATTATATGTCTGTGTCAAGTTGTTAAAGAGGTTATTTATAAACAATAAATTTAGTACTTGAGCTTCATCTTTTCATGGCCTTGACACTAAGATGGATTTGTACTAAGAACACTTCATGCAAATAAGAGGGGGCCTTATTTTTAAACCCTCATACACACTAGAGCACTAGATGTTGCCCTTCAGATCCCCCTTGGTGGTTTCAAAGTGGGTTTACATTAGTGTCTAGTTGAAACTAATGACATCATGATATTCCTCTTCTCAATAACATATTCTAGCTTTGCCATATACACAACATTGAGTTATAGGATCACCTCATATGTAGATGCTCCATTTATTATGGATTCAAGGGATGCTCTATTTTCTTTTATCAAGATTTAGATGGTCGTTATCTACTTTCTTTCAATACATGTCTAACTATTTTTATGAGGGAGGTCCTTGGATTTAGATCTTTATATAAGACCTTATGTGGCCTTCCCCTTTTGAACTTTTCCAAGGGGGTCACCTCCTTCCATGTTGCCTTGCCTACTTAGGGCCAGAATTGACAAGCCAATATTCAAACTTCTTCAACTATCAAATTGGTGGGGCCTCATACCTCTTATTGAACCCCTTAATGAGACATTATTTCTCCAAAGAGACTGTTGAGGATTTCCCATTGCAAATCACAGGTTGGATGTCATAGGACTTGTTACCCCACTTTCTATATGAGTTTTTAGAGGATAATTTTAAATTTTGATTGACATATCAACCCTTGTGATTCTTGTGACATTAATAATTTTCCAATTAAAATATATGAATGACTGTATAATTGGTTTGACGACACCTTACCTTGGCCATCTAGGACACTAGGTGTAGGAAGATGTTGCTTTAGTGATCACTTTAACTTGATATATATGATCTATGTATATATCTCTAATATGTATTATTTTTATTGTGATCACTTAAAAACTCTATTCTAACTCTTAAATGTTTTAGCCATAATTCCTATGCTAAATTATTCCATAGTATTTTATAATTTTACTCATAAAAATGTGTTGCCTTAATAATTTAAATATATAATAGTGATTTAAGTAATTACTACACATCCTATTTTATTATACCCTTATTTCCCTTGGTCAAATTTTAATTGCATAATTTCACATCATATTCATTCATTTTAATTCCGATGTCCCGCCCTATGATTCCCGCCAGTAGGAAATCAATTATTTAATTCATAAAACAAGGTAAACTACTCTGTTTCAATTTTATCACCGTGCTTTCATGTCGGGTTTTTGATCTATCAGTTGTGCAAGTTCATTGAACGAGCTTCAAGCTCTTTTTCTGCACAAGCTTAACCCAACTCGACCCTGACATCAAATGACAAGAAAAAGAAATGTATGATGAATCACTTGGCAAGCAGATTACATGGTGATGATATGGTGGCCCACTGTTGATGACGCTCTCAGAATCACCCATCTGGACGATTTTTTGAAGGGGGCTCGCAATTCCTTCTATGGGGGTTTTTTATTCTTCCATGGATCTGGTTCCTCAATTGCTTTTACTTTTGGCCTCTCCTCACACATCGCTCTTGTTACCTTAAAGTTTGACCAGGTATGTACACACTTTCTCTAAATCCTCCTGAATGAAAATGTAATTCGATTTTTTAGGGTATATGAAATTGCAATGATTTCTATTTGCTACTCTTCGAAAATGAATCTTAATGAATGTCGTATAAACTCAAGATTTCAATCTTTACTATTTATTGAGGCACCTCTGCTGATAGCGGTAGAACTGTTCCAAAGTGCCATGCACTTTTTCTCCAAGCAGTTCTTCAATATTGAAAGCTTCAAATGTGTTGTAGTTTCTTTTGCCGTGGAATCCCTATCGCTTCTTCTTAGACTGACATGGTATCGTGCATATTGCACGATGGAAAGGAGAGCAAAGAAGTGCCATAGAGGAGTTGATATAACCAAGCATCTCTGCTGTGCAGACTTATATTTCAGATCTTTCAAACTTCCAAGTTCGTTACCTTTGAGAGACGCAAGACTTCTGTGACTGACATGAATCCAGTTGAACCTCTGCTCTGAACGAAGATTAATTCTGTTAAAAAAAATGAAAACATCTCCACAGCTTGATGCCAGAAGCTATCTTGCTTACGAATGTAACCCAAAAAAGTCTATACTCAGTGTGTACCCACTGTAACTAAAAGAAACTTTAACAAGTTGGCTAAGAAGTGTATAAGCTGATGTGGATTGAGCAAATCAAGGGTCTCATACAGAGGCATATATTCTGTATAGATGCATTTTTATGCCATTATCCACAATAATGATGAGCCTTGATGATTCATTGTCCTATGACTCCTTTGCTAGCCTCCTTTTGTATGGAGAAGATTGTCAACATACAATCTATGGCCATGAATTTTCCACCACTTAGATTGGAAGCAAGCCTTATCATCAGAACTTCCAAAAACTTTGACAGAATGCCATGACTGATTTGAACAACAATGCATATCTCAATTTTTCTTTCAAGGCTGACTGAACGTATGTATATTAATAATGGTCTGCCTGAAAATATGATGTCATGCCAATTGAAAACTATATTGAAGAGGGATAGGAGGACACACTTACTGCAGAATATATGATTACTCAGAGTCATAACAGGAGTAAATATAGATCATCTTACATGCCTGAGATGATGTTTATAATATCCCGAACCTATACCCTGATTGCCATAACTTGTATATATATATATGGTGCAGCCATACTTTTCACGTGTTGAGAACTTGAGATTGCAAAGGGAGAACTATACAAGATGTTCACATAGACTGTGGGGCTGTTTCAATTGAGAGTAAACTAGCAGGAACCAAGATATAAGAGATTGAGCAATGCCTTCTTCAGAGGAACCGAGCTAACTGAGTGATACCATATATGATACTGCACTAGGACAGAGATTTCCCTGTCATAGTGATAATTCTTAGAGGATGAGATCCATTCAAGGATCACAGAGAAACACGGCCTGTTGATGATATGATTTTTCCGAACAATCACTTTAACCCTTCAAGCATGGAACCATAGTGACAAGACCTTATCACAGAGGATTTCTATCTTCAAAACGAAGTATTCTTAAAGGCACACTAAAAGAGTCAAACTAAAGAGAATACTGAACTGCTGATACAAACAGTGATCATAGTGATCATGCCCAAAAGACCTAGGATTTGGTATCCATGTGTTATGCCCAGGACTGTGACTTTATGGTCGAGAAACTCTGCTTCAAATATAATGAAGATACAGTCTGAATGGGACTGATAAATAATCCTTGGAAAATATATTACTGGAACATACCTTGATGACTTTCAACTTTCGCTCATCATATTTGAGTTGCTCTTGGATTGGACCCCATGTCCACTAATTAGGGCTAGTAGAAGGCCTTAAGAAAATACCACAGATTTGACATTCTTGATCCCTAACACAGAGGGATAGAGGTACCAATGAAACTCTTCAGATGCTTCTGAGTGATTGCAATCTCTTTGAGCTTGGGATTGTTCTGTCCTGTGCTCTGATTCCATGTTAATTTTGGAAACATGTTCTTTTCTTAGGATAGTTACTTCATTCAATCATGAGCCCATTAATCCATTATCAATGACATTAAACAATATATGACAGTAACTAACGAAAGTGTTGAGAATTAGGTAGGGCAAGAGTTAATGAAAATTCTCATACATGATAGTTGTTTGAGTTACTTCTTACTTATCATCTTCGTTCATTATTATGATTACGTTTAAAACATCAAACAACCATAAAAAACAATAACATCAGTGACACAATAGTTAGGGTCTAAGCCAGGGCTAAAACCCTCCTCTTGAGGGGAAAACCCGCAAATCTCTTCTTATAGATTCTTCACCTGATGACTACAATGACCATGACAAACCTTGACCTAAACTGCCTCTCCTAGACCAAGACACAATCATCCTCCTTTGTAGCACCATGTAGCACCGTGTAGCATATTCCATCACCGAGAGTTCTACTGAACATCATCTTTGTACTAATCATCACCATGAATGTATCATGGTTGAGCTGGCCTTCTTTTACGCTGTGTATATCTTGCACTGTAACAATGTCTTCTCTCTGCACTCCTTGCAGAGACCTTTATCACGCTGTAGAACTTAACCAATATTTTAAGACCCAAGACAGAGATATACTGAAGCTCTTTTATGTTCGCTAAATATTCTTCCTTCTTCGCATCATATCACAGACCTTAACCGCGCCTTTTTCTCCATATGCACTGAAGTAGAATCCAAACTGTGATAAGTATCCGAACTGTGGAACCTATCCAAAAGCTTCAGAAGATATCCGAATTGTATACTCAGAGGTATCCGCATTGATTTCTTCAGTTGTGACCGCATACCATATGAGCAAGCCGACCATATAGCTGTGAGTGAGGCCGACTAGATAATGTTTATCTCAGCATTGATGAGGTACTTCATTTCTTGCATTTTGAGGCTTGTTTTTCATCATTGCATTGAGGAATGTTGTGAGATTCTTTCACAAGATCCTGGAGCATATAGCTAGAGTAGATTTGACACCTCAAACCTAATGAACATCAAGAAGAAGTCCATCTACTTAATAAAATCTTTCTCATGAAGCCCATGAAGCAAGTACACCAAAAATACACTTTATTATCTTTGTCTTCTTCTTTTCATAAATACATAATTACATAGCCAACATGAAGACCGACCTAGTTACACTTTTCAACAAAAAGAACATTAATGAGAAATGCTGAAGATAAGCCAAGACTGAAGAACAAGAGAATATGGCACAAGTGAGGGAAAAACCCCAAAATGGGGAAAACCCTTGAACAATTTTTCTTATTATTCAAATCAAATGTACAATAGAGAGAGAGAGAGAGAGATGATAGAAACATTATTGACTTGCCAAGGTGATGATTAGTATCATTGTCCAAATGCCAAAGACATGATTCAGAATTCTGCCTTTAAACATCAACAATCTTATTCTGTCCAGATTAGTGGTCAAATGTAGTCAAAGCTTTTCCTCGGTGCTGACCTGCTTTAGATATGAACTGAGTTTTGGTTAGGGTATGATATGATACATTTGGTTGAATCAAGAGATTGGATTCTCGGTTCCTCCAATCGTGGTGATTTCGTTCTATAGAGGGAATTTGCACAAGGTTCACCACATTCCTGGGTGATGGCCCATCCCCAACCCTCCATCTCCCTTTTCCACTTCAAAATACTTCTAGACAAGCAAAACTAGGTGTTCAATAGGCTATATGTTCAAGATTCCATGGAGGAAGATTAAGCTAAGGGCATGGGAAACAATGGCTTCACCAAAGAAGATGATGACATGTGCCTTTCCAATTCAAAAATTAGCAAAGAAGTAGAAAAGAGAGCAAGAATACATTGATTACGACAAGGAAATCAAATCTCCTAAGATCGTAGGTGGTTGCCAGCCAGATGCTCTAGCACAGATGGATTGTGATGATCCAGTCATCCCTAAAAATTCTAGAGACCCAAAACGGGCCTGGGATTTGCCTCAAAAAGGGCCTGGGATTTGCCTGGACCCATATTCCCAAGAGTCTCAAAGCAAAGAAATTGGATCCTGAAGAGATGACCGTGCACTCAGAGGAGCAGGATTAAGGCTCTGTTCTAGAGGAGAAGCTTCTAGAGGCTACTAAATCCACTCAAGAGGTAGCTAACAAAATTTTATTTTTATTGTTTAATTATAGGAATCGTTGCAAGAAACATTCCCATGAGGGACTTCTATTGGCTTAGGTGACGGGTCTGAATGGTAAATATTCTGCCAAAATGGTCTAGGGCTTTCGTGTTATGCCATTTGGGTGGCACGAACCATAGTGACAATGAAACCTAGTGGTTGGGATAAACTCTTTTGACCTCACTAGTGAACGAATCTTACCTTGGGTGTCCTAGGTTGATCAATTAGGCTTAATAGCATTCTCATTTGCTCACTATTTTAACTGTTTCTTTGTTTTCGATCCTTCTTTCTTTGCCTTTTCTCATAATTGTAATTCCTTGCTGCCCTATTAAAATTTTATGGTTACTAGTAGAGTGTACTTTTTCTTTTGGTGTCATTAATCTAGGATGTTGTAAACACATCTTTCTTTTCATATGTGAATTTTATTTAGCATGAAACAAGTGGAAAATAAACATTAAAATGGATTTTGCCATGTGTGGCTTGACCTTTCAGGCATGGGAAAAGTAGATAAAGGATTATATTGACTATAGTTGATGTTGTTTTTGTGATTGATGATCTCAAGTTGAATGAAATGTATAGATTGAAAGATGGCATCATAGATCAAATCAAAATGGGATCTCAAAAGCTAAAAGAAAAGTTGATAGACTCAACCTAAAAAGTGGAGCAATCAAGCAAGAGTGTAAGATTTTGACCAAGATTCAATTAAAGCTATGCAAAACTGTGTTAATAGTGAATTCACCAAGGTTTTTTCTCCCAACGTAGGATCATGCTTGAGATAGAATCACCACAGGAGAGTTCTTAGGAATCCATTCTTGAAATTCTCTTAACTTGCTTGTACCCACACCATAGAGAATTCTAGGATGATGTTCCTTCCATGGAGCACTCTTTGATGCTCCATAGACATAAAATGATGCCACACTTAGGTTCTTTCCTAGCCATCTCGGTCAAATCTTTGTCATATTCGCCCAAAACAACATACTTGCCCTCAGGGCCTCGATCAATAATTTTTTTTGGAGACTTATGAGTTGCTTGTATAGCACTTATGAGATTCTTCAAAGAAACTTCAAGATTATTAAACAAATATTGTCGAAACCATTTATCTCACGTGAATGCAAGAAGTAAATTTTCCATAGACCCAAAGGAATCTACATATTCTTTCATCAAATGCTCTTTCTCAACTATTTGATGTTTACTCTCTTTTGCCACTTCTGGAGCTGATACCATTGCTGCCTAAGCCATTTTTGTTTTGCATTTGGGAAATTGATACTATTGTTTCTTGTTTCTAAAACAATAAATTGTGTATTCAACTCCTTCTACACTTTTTGTTGCTCTTTTTTTGCAATCCTGAATGCATGTCCAAATTATGAGCCTTTCTATAGTTTCAAATTCTCATCCAAAGGAAATTTCAGATTATTTGCAGCTTGTTGATGCACCTTCCCTATTTGTTTCCACTCCATCTCATTCATCCTTCAACATCAACAGTGTAGGTTCATAACCCACTGAGATCATGCAGTGCTTCTTCACCATCAACATGTTCAACATATCCAGTAATCATTGTATTTCAGGAAAAGTTCCTCTGTTCAAACATATTATCAAAGACTAAGCATGCCTCTTCTATGCTGCCACATTTGGCATACTAGTCAATAATATAATTTGGCATACAGGTCAACAAGAGCATTCTCCACAAAAATATTTGAGTCCAGCCTAACTTTAATGATGATTATATGGAATTGCATCCTAAACTAGTGCATGCTGCAAAAGCAGTGGAAAAGGTGAAATTATCCACTTTCATCCCATTCTATTGCATCTGATTGAACAATTTGAGCGACTCCTCACAAAGACCATTATGAGCAACAATTTGAGCGACTCCTCACAAAGACCATTGTGAGCATATTCTTCGTAACAGAGAAGACCTTAACAAGTTGATCCTTCACCATAGCTAACATTTCTATATCCAACCTCCGAGCAACATAGCTCTAAGCTGACATTTCTATATCCAACCTCCCAACATCAAATTGGTTAACTCTTGATAATTCCCTAGTGTTAACGCTATGAAAAAATAGGGGGTAACACAGGCTCCAACTCATAGATGTTCTCTTCTTGGGAGTGCATGAGAGTCTTAGAATTTTGTCATGTATATATGGGAATGGCCTCCCCTTCTAGTAAAAGCACCACACAATTTTGTCTTTTACAAAGCAAAAGACAAGTCCTCTATTTATGACAACATGAAATCAAATTTAGTGATCAAGGGAGCTTATTCATGCCACATTGTTGCTCAAAGGAGTTTATTCCTTTCCTACCCTACTGTGGCATGTGAAAAATGAGGGTGCTACTTGAAATCATTGATCCAGTGCAATGACCTTAAAACTTCACCATAGAATGTTTTCTTTCGCTATGCTTAGTTATCATGCAAAATAATGAAACATTAAAATTCCAACATTCATAGGTTGGGTTTTCTATCACTGATGGGTTGAACAAGAATTTGGGTACCTGCAAATCAGCGGTACCTTCAAAGTTCAAACACATGTAAGTGTTGACATAAGCTACTACAGGATCTGTCCATCCAAGATTGCATAGGACTGTAATAATTATTGCTCATTAACTTTGCATGATGTCATAGGACTTGTTACTCCCTTCTTTGCATGATCAACTGTTTCATGAATCATATGCATTCCTAGAGTTTCAATTTGAAGGAAATTTGCATGTTAGCCAATTTTCTCAATATGAGAAACATCATTGTGCAGAGATGGATAGATAATTGTTTCTCGAGAGTTATCATTCTGAAATTTAGGTATTCAATTCCTTGTCTATTAATAAGATTTATACATCTACGATTAAATATTTTATTAAAAGTTTGGATAATTCTTCTGTCCACATCTCTATATGCTTTGCAACTCATAACATGTTCGAAATGCCCTTGTTTCCATGATAAAAACACATACATTTCATTAACGATTATGTTTGCTTGGCATGCATTTCATTTATTTTTGGTCGTTTTGTTGTTTTCAAGGTTTTCTTTTCATGTCTCTCGGTTTGATTTGGAATTCTCCAGAAAAACAAGAATTCTGAAAAACATAGTGACTAAATCTCTCCTGAATTGTTGCAATATGGCTCTGCTTTTAAAGCTCACCCTTGCTAGATTCAACATAGGTGTTCGGGAGAAATTAAAATAAACAAAGAATATGTTAATTCAGGAAACATGTTCTTTGCTTAGGATAGTTACTTCATTCAATCATGAGCCCATTAATCCATTATCAATTACATTAAACAATATATGACAGTAACTAACGAAAGAACATAAATGAGAAATGCTGAAGACAAGCCAAGACAAAAGAACATAAATGAGAAATGCTGAAGACAAGCCAAGACAAAAGAACAAGAGAATATGGCACAAGCCAGGGAAAAACCCTTGAACAATTCTTCTTATTATTCAAATCAAATGTACAACAGAGAGAGAGAGAGAGAGAGAGAGAGAGAGCTGATAGAAACATTATTGACTTGCCAAGGTGACAACTAGTATCACTGTCCAAATGCCAAAGACATGATCCAAAATTCTACCTTTAAACATCAACAATCATATTTTGTCCAGATTAGTGGTCAAATGTAGTCAAATCTTTTCCTCAGTGCTGACCTGCTTTAGATATGAATTGCGTTCTGGTTAGGGTTTGTTTTCCTATGACAACAAACCCTTTTCACTCCTCTAAACATTATTACAAGGTTGCGGCTTCCCCTTTCAAGTCACTGTCCACAATCTAAGGCTAGTTAGAGCTATAGTTATAACCTTCCACAGCTGGTTAGGGCTAGATGTAGCCCTCCACAGCTTCCTGATGGCAGCAACATAACTGTGACCACATATCTAGCTTGTATAGGGTTGCGACCTGATTGAAACAACTTCCTTGGAGTTGCAACAATCCTTCTCTAGAGGATTCGCACAATAGGCAGCTCTAAGCTATCCACAGGTCTACGACTGACTTGAGGATGGATCTTGGTCTGTGGGAGAGGGTTAATAATGCCTAGATTAAGCATCATCTAACCCAGATCTTCTCGGCGTCTTGTCTAAGGAGCTTGGTCTATTGTGAGGAGGGAAATCATGTAACAAAACCCCAATACATCTCTACTGAGAATGTCCTGAAACCAGCAGCAGTCTACCCATAGCTTCCTCGGCACTACAACAAGAAAATAGACTCACTCAAAACAGACCTAACCTCTGTGTTTAGCCATTATCCCCACTCGGCTGCCTCAGAGATGCAAGAGAGATTTTTGATGCCTCAAATGGGTTGGGAGAGAATCCTTATATACAATTTAGAAGAGAAGCAGACTTTGATATTTTGGAGGCAAATTCAAAATTTGAATTTTCAAATTTCCCGCCTAAATAAAATCATGATTTATAGAATTTATTTTTGAATAAACAAATATTTTCCTGATCCAAATTTGACAATATTTAGATTGAAAAGAGGAATTCAATGGGATTATAATCTCCATCAACTGAGCAGACCAAAGTGGAATTTGGCTCTAGTTGCCAATTTTAACACTCCCTCTCAACTAGGGAGAATTCCACCTACCAATCTATCTGCGGCCATTGGTCATCATGCCATCTTGAACCATCTCTGCTATGCTCTACTCTGCTCTGCTGAACAAAGATGTGAATAATAAAGAAGAATTGATCGAGAGTGAGTCATAAGACTTTGCCACTCTCCATTGACAGAAGTCAGTCCGAAGGTAGAACCTGAATTGATCCCAAATCAAGTAGATAAACACCATGCATCCTAGCATAGGGAGTACGATAGTATGCGATGCATCCATCGGTAGTGCTATGGTCCCTAACCACTTTTCCCAAATCATTGGCCATATGAGAGGTACTTCCCATGTGTCCCAGACTACATGGGTAGGATGTTGCAGGAACACCAGCAGGGAAAGAATATATCACATCCTACACGGAATCACACATAGGGATAGGAGAATCCACATCCCACAAACACACATCACAATCATATGTAGGGAAATGATGAACCGCATCCTACAAACACATATCACAACCATATGTAGGGAAAGGATGAACCACCTCCTACACGGATGCAAAACACCAAGTGTAGGGAAAGGACGAACCACCCCCTACATGCATGCAAAAACACCGAGTGCATGCAAAACAACAATAGTAGGAAGAAATCTACACGTGGGGAAGGGACGAACCACATCCCACCGACATGTCAACTATCAATTGTAGGGAATGAGCATCCTACATATGGGGAAAGGATGAACCACGTCCCACCGACATGTCAACAGATGCCTATATGCATCTCTCACTGGGGTATCCACAAGAGAAGGTGAACCACTCATCCTGCTCATATTCCATACGAGAAGGTGAACCACTCATTTTATGCATATGTCACCAGCAGTAGGGGAAGGTGAACCACTCACCCTACACCCATGTCAACCATCATGGGGTATCACAGGGGAAGGTGAACCACTCACCCTGTACACAACGCACCACTAGGGGAAGGTGAACCACTCACCCTGTACACAATGCACCACTAGGGGAAGGTGAACCACTCACCCTATGGTCGCTCATAGATCAATAAGTACCCCAAGCCCCCAGGAACTCTTGGAGCTCAATATTCAGCCAAGAATCCCTTCATATAGGGAATGGTGCCAAGCTGCTTTCTGAAAATCAAAACTAAATCAATGGGAGCCTCATAGCTCCATACAACAGCCTGCAAACATATTGACTTACAACAGAGATCTAGTCAACATTTAGGAATCCTTAGCTTCTTGTACATATAGATAGAGAAGATATTTGACTGATCTTACTCCCTCTTACACAGGGAGATCATAGCCTATATTTGTCTTTCCAGGGTGCATAGTGTCCATCAGACAATCTATGAGATCTAACCACTCAAACATGTGATAAAACAGAAGTGTCCTCTGCTTAACCATATACAATGGTATGTGAAATATTTCTTCTGCAATATATAATGATAGTGAGCACAAATGGCTTATTGCAATAGAGTGGCTTCATAGAAATTCATGCTTGCTGTTTCATGCATTCAGCTGCAATGGTGCTTCCAGAGAACAGACATCAGCCTTTGATTTGTGATACAAAGAAATGAAGATGGTCACCATAAGATATAGTACTTTTCCTTTTATTAGACCAATAGTGAACTTCATATCATACTTGATCTTTAATGAGCAGCTATCCAATATATATGTATGAGGTTTATCCTTAAATTGTATTAAAGCCTTTGTATCAAGGCATACATCAGCTATCCAATATATATGTGTGAGGCTTATCCTTAAATTGTCTTAAAGCCTTTATATCAAGGCATACATCAGAGTTGACTATGACTGGGTTCAATAGCTACTCTATTTTGTGCTTAAGGACAAATCTAGGTCTTCCATTAAATCCCTCTTATTTGGACAAATGTTATCGATAGCTGAGCCCAATCATTATAGCTCCCTCTAAAGCCTTGCATTGGTAATCATCATGAGCTACCCAGATTAGAGATGAGACTTACATGAGGTAATTGCATGGGACAATAGAGTGGCTTCATAGAAATTCATGCTTGCTATTTTATACATTCAGCTGCAATGGTGCTTCCAGAGAACAGACATCAGTCTTTGATTTGTGATACAAAGAAATGAAGATGGTCACTAGGAGATATAGTAATTTTCCTTTTATTAGACCAATAATGAACTTCAGATCATACTTTGTCTTTAATGAGCAGCTATCCAATATATGTGTATGAGGCTTATCCTTAAATTGTCTTAAAGCCTTTGTATCAAGGCATACATCAGCTATCCAATATATATGTATGAGGCTTATCCTTTGGAAAAATGTTATCGATAGCTGAGCCCAATCATCATAGCTCCCTCTAAAGCCTTGCATTGGTAATCATCATGAGCTACCTAGATTAGAGATGAGACTTACATGACGTAATTGCATGAGACAATAGAGTGGCTTCATAGAAATTCATGCTTGCTGTTTTATACATTCAGCTGCAATGGTGCTTCCAGAGAACAGACATTAGCCTTTGATTTGTGATACAAAGAAATGAAGATGGTCACCAGGAGATATAGTACTTTTCCTTTTATTAGACCAATAGTGAATTTCAGATCATACTTGATCTTTAATGAGCAGCTAGCCAATATATATGTATGAGGCTTATCCTTAAATTGTCTTAAAGCCTTTGTATCAAGGCATACATCAGCTATCCAATGTATATGTATGGGGCTTATCCTTAAATTGTCTTAAAGCCTTTGTATCAAGGCATACATCAGAGTTGACTATGAATAGGTTCAACAACTACTCTGTTTTGTGCTTAAGGACAAATCTAGGTCTTCCATTAAATCCCTCTTATTTGGACAAATGTTATCGATTGCTGAGCCCAATCATCATAGATCCCTCTGAAGCCTTGCATTGGTAATCATCATGAGCTACCCAGATTAGAGATGAGACTTACATGAGGTAATTGCAACATCAAACCTCTAAGAAGCTTTAGGTCAAAGAAGAGAATGCGGAAGACCTTCTTCAATCAGAGAGAAGAGATATCTACCAATATATCAAATTACCGAATTCATGAAGAGGAGGGGTCATTTTATATTGAGACCATTCATTATAAGATCCTTGCTTAGAGCAACCAAGGATGTCAGGGATCTATAGTGCACATTTATTGAGGCACCTCTGCTGACAGGGTTAGAACTGTTCCAAAGTGCTATGCACTTTTTCTCCAAGCAGTTCTTCAAGATTGAAAGCTTCAAAGGATTTGTCCATCCAAGATTGCATAGGACTGTAATAATTATTGCTCATTAACTTTGAAAATTATCCTTTGCTACCACTTGGGAGTACATAATGTTGTTATGTTCTGTCCCTCATGAAATATTGTCTCCATGGGATAATATAGCATGTTGTTTTGGTAACCCTGTATCAGGGAACGTGAGTGATAGACACATATCAACCATTGTGGGATTAGATCCTGCTGTCTTGGGCACATAATTTCTTTTGAAAATTTGCATCCACGCCTCTATCAATCCATGCTTTGCCATTATCTATTGCATTAATTATATAACATCCAGTAGAAAATTGCCAACCCAATGGTTGTTGAGACTCTGTATTCACTGTTTTTACAGAGCTGGAAGCGTTTTGAAAGAATTTGTCATGAATAGTAATTTTCCTAGTTAACACCTACACACCAAGGCTATTGCTTCTAGTAGATAATTTTGTCCTTGTCTTCAAGAATTTAGAACCAATTTCCTTCACGTTGAAGACATTACTCAAATCTAAGTCTATTATAAGCACATATATTTCACTAGCCAAGATCATGAAAATGGCATCCAATATGTCAATGGTGGATATTCAAAACTTCCAAACCATTGTTTCACTAGGATACTGACATTGTTTTAGATTGTATGAAATTGAAATTCCTTGAATGCAACAGAATTGGTAGCACCTGCCTCTTGCAATCATCAAGACAGAAATTCAAGATGGAATCGAATCTCATGATCTTTTCCATACACAAATTCTTAGGATTAAGGTTGAGAAAAGACTTAATGATTAGTGAAATTTCAAGAATCAAATTTTGATCCCTTAGATTCAGAGAAATGCTCAGAAACATATGCTAGTATCACTTGTAGTGGTTTTATATTAAACCCAACCTCTATGTCTATAGTGTCACCATTTTTATCCTTTATAGATGCACAGACAAACAACCATTCCAATGTTTTCTTCAAAGGATGTCATGCCTTAAAGATATTTTTATTGTCAAATTGGCAAGGTCTCCTATGCATATGTGGAAGTCACGGTGCTTGAAAAAGGAGGTGAACTAGAATGCATTAGTTACAAGCTTGGCATGAACCCTATATTGCTTCCTAGAGGCCAAGAGTAATATAGATAGAGTATATATTAAAGGATGTATATAAATCATTCTAAAAGTTTTTTATACTAGTCTACCTTGTTCTACTATGTTGAATATTATAAATTTTTCTTTATTTAACTATCAAGGCTAATTATTATTGTTTACATCTGTTTTCCCTTTACCAATTAAATTCTATTGAGAATTTGAACTCCAATTTCTGTGGTTGCATAATCATTGAAAATGGGTACCATAATGCATGCATATTGTAGTATAGGAATGCCATTAATGTGAAATAGAAAAAATAGATCACAAAATAGCAAGAAATGAATGACTTCAATACAATGTGTCCTTTAGTTGTGAAGAGTAGTCATTGGCATATTTTTTTGGCATTGATTTCTTTGGTATAATTGTACTGCAAATGGGAATCTCTTGTCAATATAATATAGTGGTTGGACAATGCCTAAAAGATCTCCTGCTAGTGGGGATTATATTCTTTAGAAACCAGTAAAATTGGTGTCTGAGATGAACTCTTCAATTGTTGGCATTGTCATAGAAATTCATGCTTGCTGTTTTATACATTCAGCTGCAATGGTGCTTCCAGAGAACAGACATCAGCCTTTGATTTGTGATACAAAGAAATGAAGATGGTCACCAAGAGATATAGTACTTTTCCTTTTATTAGACCAATAGTGAACTTCAGATCATACTTGATCTTTAATGAGCAGCTAGCCAATATATATGTATGAGGCTTATCCTTAAATTGTCTTAAAGCCTTTGTATCAAGGCATACATCAGAGTTGACTATGACTAGGTTCAACAGCTACTCTATTTTGTGCTTAAGGACAAATCTAAGTCTTCCATTGAATCCCTCTTATTTGGACAAATGTTATCGATAGCTGAGCCCAATCATCATAGATCCCTCTGAAGCCTTGCATTGGTAATCATCATGAGCTACCCAGATTAGAGATGAGACTTACATGAGGTGATTGCAACATCAAACTTCTAAGAAGCTTTAGGTCAAAGAAGAGAATGTGGAAGACCTTCTTCAATCAGAGAGAAGAGATATCTACCAATATATCAAATTACCGAATTCATGAAGAGGAGGGGTCATTTTTTATTGAGACCATTCATTATAAGATCCTTGCTTAGAGAAACCAAGGATGTCAGGGATCTGTAGTGCACATTTATTGAGGCACCTCTGCTGATAGGGTTAGAACTGTTCCAAAGTGATGTGCACTTTTTCTCCAAGCAGTTCTTCAAGATTGAAAGCTTCAAAGGATTTGTCCATCCAAGATTGCATAGGACTGTAATAATTATTGCTCATTAACTTTGAAAATTATCCTTTGCTACCACTTAGGAGTACATAATGTTGTTATGTTTTGTCCCTCATGAAATATTGTCTCCATGGGATAATATAGCATGTTGTTTTGGTAACTCTGTATCAGGGAACGTGAGTGATAGACACATATCAACCATTGTGGGATTAGATCCTGCTGTCTTGGGCACATAATTTCTTTTGAAAATTTGCATCCACGCCTCTATCTGCCAATTTTTTTTTTCTGTATGGGCTCATTTTGTACCATGCTTATCATTTTCATTATTTAAAGTTGATGTCCAATGTTGGCAACCTGCCTAATGAATTGAAATTTGAAAATATAGTTTACAGTCTATTATCTCTTCATCGATCTCCCAATTCAAGAAAGTTACAGGACCGTAGGAGAGATGGGATAGAACTAGATGAACTGGTTTAATTATAGAGACTGCATTTTTCCAAAGGATCTTGGCATTAAAACAACACTTCAAATCCCTTTTATGTGGAATGGTGCCTATATAGTATATATACTTGGTCTCTGTTTTATTAATGTATGAATAGATAGAAGAATGGAAACAAAATGTAACATCTTCCCTTGCCAAATTAGCTCTATGAAAAAGAAAATTAAATCAGGAACATCAAGATTGTTAAATGGCAATCTAGGAGATTGCCTTGATTGTTGCAGGTTCTTTAGGCAATACTTCCTCCTCTTTGTGAGACATCAGATGTCGTTGGCACTTTTTAAATTCATAGCCTCATTGGGTCGAAACATGATTGCCTCACAAACATTTGGATCATTCACTTTGCTCATTGTGTTTGTTCTTGGAGGGTTTGTGGTATCAAGAGGTATTTGACATTATATTTACTCCAAAGAAATATACTTTATACTAATATTGAGCTTTTCAACTAGAACTCGGGTTACAAAATTGAAAAAATGGTTCCTTTTATTCATGTTTCTAGAACAGAGAACATACCTAGCCGGTGGATTTGGGCATATTGGTGCTCACTGATGTCCTATGGCCAAAACACCAGAGTGGTGAGTGGATTTCTAGATCCTAGATGGGAGAAAGTATGTGTTATCATGTACTGATAGAGTGTCCTATAATCATAATCCCAGGAAAGAAATATTGAATATTTCCTTTCCTCTAAATATTTCATCTTTGTGCATCCTGTCAGTAACAGCTCCATTGAAACACTTGGACGTGCTATCCTAGAATCTCATGGATTATTTGCTGAAGTTAAATTTTATTGGACTAGAATTGGAGCATTGATTGGGTTCTGTGCACTTTTCAACATTCTGTACACTGTTGCTTCAATTTGGGTTTAGAAACAATTTTCTGGTTGACTAGGAAGCAGCGTTTAGTGCGATTGAGTTTAGAAGAGACAGAGTACATTGCAATCAACACTACTAGTTGTAAAGCCATATATGGCTTCACAAGTTGATTGCAACACTAACATGTGAGATGTTGGAGCCCACTTGGGTCAATTGTGACAATTAAAATTGTGTCGAACTCTATGATAGTCCAATATTCCATGATTGCTCCAAGCACATTAAAATCAGGTACCATTTGTTGGGAACATGTTTTAGAAGGGAGAAATTGATCTAGAGTACATTCAGATAGGTTGCAAATATCTTGACTAAGTCCTTGGCCAAGGGAATTTCAAGATATTCATGGGGAGACTTGGATGGGTGGAGAACAATTTTCTCAATAAGAGGTAGTATTAAAATATTGTACCTTGGATAGTCTTTTACAATTTGGTTGCACATGTGGTACTCCTTGGCACATGTATGAATGAGGTATGAGTGCTTTAGTTGCAGAATTTCGACAGGATAGTGAGGGGCACACTTCCTCTTTCCAAATTCAACAATATGGCACTTTAATTGTGAGGGAGTGATCAATCTTATAGATTGGATTGTTGCTTTGTTCTTAACAATCTATTCTCAGCAATTTGCATGTGTTTTCCATGTAAAATAGGGTGCATGCACTTTGCAAGTGTTAGTTTTAAATTCATTTAAGTAGTTTGCTAATTTTGACCTAGTCTGAAGTCTAGTTAAGAAGGGTGCATGCAATCTAGCGATAGGGTGTAGATCTCAAGGAGATTTTATCTCTTCCTTGGAGCACACTAATTAAAATCTGTCCATTATGTAGAGATAGGATGCAGACCCCATTGACCTTAAAACATGTACTTGCATATTTTTAAGTTTTGTATTGTCACCATTATTTGACATGGGTCTGTAGTATATACTAGCAAGTTGTACTAGTCACTATTATCAGAATTCTACGTTGGGTTTGGAATAATGGACAATGCCAAAATGGAAAATATGTAGTAAGAATGTCTATAGGTTTCAATCTCCACCTATTAGTATGAACGCATGAAGGTTCGAAACTTTACCTTTCTTATTCCATTACACTTCCCTAACATTGTGCTGGGATAAAAACTCGTACAAAGTTTTGTATCACGTTTAATTTGTTGAAAAATACAGAAGAAAACTGTAGTTTAGCTGCTGAATATCCATATCTAGATATGAATCTGACCTATCCATGCTAAAATTAGAATCATATGCCATTGGTGTTCACATCTTCTCCTTTTCCCCATCTTAGTTTTCTTTAATTCTGCTATATGAAATTGATGGTAATACCAGGTAAGGATGGACTTTGTAATGCTTTTTCTTTTTTTGGAAAACATGTCTTATATTTTTAGAAATTATTCAAAAACAATAGAGAAAAAAGTGGAGATCATAAACTCTTATCAAAATATAAGAGCATATAAAAATAAACAATGGGATCTAAACATTGGGCATCTTTGATCAGTAGTGTCTTTGGCCAAACGCTGATGGTATACCTTATCCCTCCACATAACATAAGCATAGAATGAGCTATCCTCATGGTGAAAAACATAAATCTTCCATAGATTGAATAATGCCAAACTCTGTAAGGACTGCCATATCCCAAAGAGGGCAATACGAACTAGAGATTGACAATCTCCAAAAGATGTAGAACACCAATGAATCTTTCCTGGAAGCGGAACTGAACATTGATCATCTATATGTCTCCAGCAGTGTTTGAAAAACTAACACTCAAAAAATATAGGTAGGACACTGGTCATCAGAAAGGATGGTGGAGAGGGAGGCATTCCATAGGTTCCATGGGATGTGCCTTCCTTGTGGCCGAGTAGTGTGGTGTTTAGGGGTTCAGTGCCTTGGAAGGGCTTGTATCTACATCTTCTATGAAAGAACAGTTGCAATTGAGTTATCAAGAGAAAGAATAGTTGCAATTGAATTAATAATAGTGAAATATGAACTTTTGTAGTTCTACTTATGTAGCTGCGCCAATATTGACAATCAACTACTCTAGAGATTGAATTCTTTATGGAAGAAATCCAAGATATTTGTGGCAATTTTCAAGCTTATTATGTGAGTCGATGAAATCTTCCTTACCCATTACTCTTATGTGCCATCTTGCAAAGAACCAAGTGACATGACTAAATGTTATGCAAGGTTCCTTACCCATTACTCTTATGTGCCATCTTGCAAAGAACCAAGTGACATGACTAAATGTTATGCAAGGTGTAGATTTAGAACTCAGGGAAACTAGTATACGTCTATTAGCCTTTATTGTTGGAGAAGGTCTTATCTATACTCAAGATAATACTAGGGACAGTATGTTTTTGTGATGCCCTCCCATTCAAAAGGAAAATATAGCTACACATGAAAAACCTTAAACAACAAAAATGGATGGTTTGGTGTTTCAACTTTCAACAAGGTGATCTATGTTTTGAGAATTTGTAGGGTTGGAGACTAATTCAAATTCTCTTCTTGATAATTACTTGTGAGTTTACTTGAGTTACTTATGTCTTCTCTTTCTTAGCTTATTTAGTCTTTCATGGGAGAGGTTTTTCCCTCACTCTAGGAGCCTAACTTTGTGTCTTTTGTATTTTGGTAATGGATGGTTTGGTGTTTCAAATTT
Source organism: Pinus albicaulis (assembly GCA_034641835.2). Taxonomy (NCBI): domain Eukaryota; kingdom Viridiplantae; phylum Streptophyta; class Pinopsida; order Pinales; family Pinaceae; genus Pinus; species Pinus albicaulis. Next base: position 1,833,096,194 of record CM076578.1, on the reverse strand, counting down.
CAACAAGGTGATCTATGTGTTGAGAATTTGTAGGGCCAGAGATTAATTCAAATTCTCTTCTTGATAATTACTTGTGAGTTTACTTGAGTTACTTATGTCTTCTCTTTCTTAGCTTATTTAGTCTTTCATCAAGTCAATTACCAAAATACAAAAGACACAAAGTTAGGCTCCTAGAGTGAGGGCAAAACCTCTCCCTCTTGGAGAGGAAAACCCACGAGAAATTCTTCTTATAGATATTCAAATGACAAGTACCATGACTAAGACTTAGACCCTTGACCTATGAATGCTTCCAAGACCTCACTACTGCTTCTTTCGCTGCTTCCAATGCTAATCCTTTATATTTTCATCGTCTTACACTGATCTGCTTCAACATTTAGAGAACTTGGTTTCTGCTTCTATTTTCCTTGGTTTAGTCAAGACAATGCTTCTTACTTCATATTCACTTGAAATATATATATATATATTACTTTCTTTTGAATACTAAGAATAGGAAGGTAAATCTCCGATTTAGCTTCCTTTCTTTTACTTTCTCTCTATGTAGATATACACCACTTCAGACTTTAGATGATTAACTTGGAAATTCATATCATAGTATCCGCACACTTTTTCAATCCTGATCTGTATATCTGTGCATTGGATTCTAATTCTTTAAAGGGTGCTATCTCAATGGAAGAGCACCTGCTTTACAAGCAGGAGGTTGGTGGTTCGATTCCATCGTGCCCTGATATTCATATATAGGGAATGACGAAGATCAGTTTTTGGTGACGGATGCTCTTTTGACCATCACCAATGAGTTTATGGTGAGACTTTTCAACCCTCACCAAAATATGAAATGGTGACGGTCAACGAACGCCACCATATATATGCATCAATAGTGACGACCATTAAAGGTCCGTCACCATAAATCGTTGTTGTTTATATGAAATGGTGAGGGTCATTGTTTGTCATTATAGTCATTATTCATGACGGACTTTGATGTCACCAATGCGTTTATGGTGACGGTCAATGAACGTCGCCATATATATTCACCAATAGTGACGGCCATGAAAGGTCCATCACAAAAAATTGTTGATGTTCATATGAAATGGTGACGGTCACTATCCGTCATTGTAATTAATATTCGTGACGGACCTTGAATGTCACCACAACACATACTTTCGGCGACGCCACCTTTGGTGATGTTCAGTTTTTTGGTGACAGAGGCTATTGTCCGTCACCATTGCTCATATGAAATGGTGACGATCACTATTCGTCACTATAAATCATTATTGGTGACGGACCTTGAATGTCACCACAACACCTATACTTTCGGCGACGCCACCTTTGGTGACGTTCAATTTTTTGGTGACGGAGGCTATTGTCCATCACCATTGCTCATATGAAATGGTGACGGTCACTATCCATCACTATAAATTATTATTGGTGACGGACCTTGAATGTCACCACAACACCTATACTTTCGGCGACGCCACCTTTGGTGACGTTTAGTTTTTGGTGACGAAGGCTCTTTTGACCCTCACCAATGAGCTTATGGTGACCATTTTCGCCCCTCAACCAATGTGCTTTTTTTCTTGTAGTGCCACTACTAATTACATCACTATAGTTCATCTCTTGTCCCTTTTCATTATCAAAGTGACTCACTCCTAAGCCCCATTTTCCTATCCCTAAATCAGTCATTTCCCATCATTTTTCCCTTCTCCATATCATTTGCAAAAATTCCTAAATCCCAAATTCCCAAACTGTCAAGTGACTGTCCTCATACTTCAAATTTCACTGGATTGAACCACTTTTTTCCCACAATCCTTTCCTACTTGGCACATATTTTGGCAATTGAAAGAAAAGCACCAAATTCTTATTTTCATCTCATACAATCCAACATATACCTTGTATGGACATCATGGAGATAGACACTGATACATCATATGACCGAGACAGTGATTCCACCACTGAACTACATGCACCAGGAGGGCACTAAAGCGTCGCAAAAGGCATGATAGGCTCCAAATATTGGCTGAAGCTTCTTTGGCTGAGCATAGTACTTGATGAGGGACCTTCAGCTAAAATTTCAAGAATTTGGGAAAAATTTTTGTCAATTTTGAATTTTTGTGCCTAAAAATAGATTTTCCTGCCCGACGCGTAGTGCCACTTGGCGCGCGCTTATAATTGGCAGCTCTTCAGGGGGAAAACTTTTCATTTTTTGATTTTTTATCAAAATTTTTGCATGCTCATGGATTACCTAAGGATTTCATCAAGTTCTAGGTTGCCTAAAGGGTCAAAAACACCCTAAAAAATGGCCTTTCTACCACTTTTTGCACACATAGGAAGAAGTGTTGGGCGATTGAATGTTTGGAGGGGCAAATGGCAACCAAATCCAGAAATTCAACTTAGGTTGGAAAGTAGACAGGCAAGTATTTCCAACGAGATATCCTGTGCTCAATTTGGACTTCGGGAAGGGCCTAAAATTAAGCTCCAAACTTGTGCTACGCATAGAGATTCCAAGTGGGGCACATAGAGGAATTTGGCCTATTTTTCACTCAGCAGCTCAGAATTTCGCCTAGTTTTGGCCAATTTCACCTTTTCATGTAATTATTGATGTAGCTTGATGTAATTTCATGACGATGATGTAATTTTGGCACATTTTTACTCATTCTAGAAGATTCATTCACCAAAAGGTGAAATGTAAGTGAATGGATTAGTTTCCTAGCATATAGAGGCAAGTTGTTTCATTGCCTATTTTCTAGTTCCTAGTTTAGATATGGTTGAAACAGCTCCTAGAATAATGAGGTCGACCCCTAGAGGGATGGGTATGATTTAGGCTTGTCTATATCTTGCATTTTCTCAGTCATTTTCAGAGGTTGGACACTTGGGATTGCTTGGCACCTCATTGTACATTTCATCTCTGCACTTCTGGCAAAGTTATAGACTAGGGTTTGCAGCACTCTTTGGGATCCATGTGGCTTTGTGTTTTGATGGTGTTTTTATCTATGTAATTGTAAGTTCACTAATGTTTATGTGTATCATTTTCCCTTCTCCTTTCTTCTTAGATTAAACAAATCAGTGTTAAAGGTGGAATTCATTGGATTGCTCTGCTCTGCCTTTAGTTTTGTTTAATTTTTCATGTTTTCATCTATTTGAGGAGTAATCTTGAGACCCTCTTGCCCTCTTCAGATCCTCACCGGTCTGATCCATCCATTCATTCAATATAAAGCATCAAAAAAATTTCCTTCCTTGCCCCAATCAGAACTCTGCAAAAACTAGGCCTTATCCCCGCACCCAAAACTGCCTTTCCCTTTGATAAAAAAAAAACCCCTAAAATCAAAATCAAACTACTTCACTTATATACCTAGCCTAAAATTAGCTTTTATTTCAATTCATCTCAAGCCCTATTGATTATTTTTGTTGAGATTGACCCGGACAGAGCCCTCTCCTGTTCTGGTAGGGCTAGCTACCAGACTGAGCGTGGTTTGATGTTACCCTGAACTCTACCTTCTTTCAGCCTGAGGTAGATTTAGGCAATAACACAAGGCATAAGGTAGGAACAACTGCAGCTACTTCTCTATTTTAATAAATTTCTCTTAACATCTAACGAAACGTAGGTGAAAAGTTTGACTTTGCCGCCTATCTTTATCTTTTACAATAACTGTTTTGATAGCTTAAAATATCTTTTGACAGTGTAATAACTATTAATTTGTCTTTGCAGATAGAAAGTAGGCCACAGGTGGCAGTTGGATATTCTGGGTGAATAACTGCTCTTGGTTGATTTATTCGAGGCTGCCTTAGCCTAAGCTTTCTTAATTTTATCACTAAACTATGTTTTAAGGCCTGATCTGCTTTTTAAGCCCTTTTAATTACTTCTGATTACTTTATCACTTTACTGATTGCTTTAAAACTTTATTCAGCCATATTTAATGGTGCTTTATCCTTTAATATTTATTTAAGGTTTAATCTTCTGTCTTCTTCTTTCGTTCTTCAATCTTCATTAATTACTCTCTGCTTTTGTGTGCAGGAGACTTTTTGGTGCACTGGGACGTTTCAAAATGTATCAATGCTCATGAGGCGTTGATTTTAAACTTGGAAATTAAACCTATGATCCCTTATTTTTCACTTGTGGGCCTTTTTTGATCGTCATCCAAGGCCTGTCACTGTGGATTTGACTGTGGGATGGCCCTTTGAAATAGGGCCACCATTAAAACCTGCACAATAAAACAAAAAATTAATAAAAACCTACGCTCTTTGGCTATTACTACATATAAGGGTTTATGAAGGGTTTGGGAGAAATTGCGGAGGAAGGAGAATATGCGGAAGAGGGATTTCCACAATCAGAACTGGAAGAAACAATAGAATTTTAAATATGGGCACAAAATGAAAGAGGGCAATTTTGTGTGAAACCGGGTGGTTTTTCGCGTAGAAAAAGGGTGGTAAGCAGTTTAGGCCCATATGAACACGATTCCATTCAATGGATACCACGCGTCACAGGAAAAACCTCCTTTATTGCGTGGGTTTGGATTGTTAAACCTTGGCAATCAAGTGCACATGATTTTCTATCTCCACCGTCAGATCTCAAGGAGTGAGATATATGGTGCGAGTGAAGCCCGATGGTGGGGTGAAACTTTGGTAGTGGAGTATAGGTGGAGGAGAGGAATTGGGTGATGATTTCATGGGTGGAAGGTGGGGCCGGCGGTGACAAGTGCGATTCTGTTGGGTAGCGGAATGGTCAGGAGGGGCACGAAAAGGTAAGTTTGGATGGCGATCGTTGGATAATGAAGATTCCAAGGTGGATAATTTCCCCATGGGATGGTCGGATGAGAGGATGGTTGAGGGGGAGGAAGGTCGTGGGAGTGTCACAACCATTGGATATGAAGGATCAATGGTTGCGATTTTCTTTGGAGGGGAAAGAAAATGGTGAAGGCAGAGAAATGGAGAAAGGGAATAAAGCCTTTAAGCATGAGGGGGCGTAGGCATGGTCCTTTAGGAGTGAAGGATGGGACCGGGGTTAAGAAAAAATGGGCCAAGGGATTCTAGCAGGTGCTTGGGCCCTCAGGTCACATGAGAAAAAGGGGGTGGAGGGCTTAAGTCCGCAGGGGCTTAAGACCCAATATTTAAATAGGCTGAAAAAGAGGGTTTTTTGAGCCTTTTAGATTTTTTGGTAAGGTGAAAAAAGGGTGATTTAAAAAAAATAGGGATGTTTATAATGGTTTAAAGGGGTTTTTTAAAGGGAATGGAGGGTAAATGAAAAGGAAGAATTCCTTTTTTGAAGGAGGAAAATGACTGTTGGGATAGTTGGAAATGAGTGAAAATGGGCAGAGGATATGGAGGTGAAAATGAGGAAGATATCCTAAAGACAGTTTCTTTTTGAGATAGCAAGATAACTTGGAGGATTTGAGTGAATATTTTTAGTGAATTGATAGACTTAGGATAATGAAGGTAGTGAGATTTCTAGAACTCACAATGTTTCTGCAAACATTGTTTCTATAAATCTGATATTTTCAACTTAGTCATCTTTGGATAAGATCAAAATTGTTGATGACTAACAGTGGCTCCACTTGGGGAGGGAAAATTTCCTTTCGAGGTGTCTAGAACCTTAGAAAATAAATCTTTGAGTTTGAGCAGACTAGTGCCTTATCCATCAGGCAGTTTTCTTATTTTTCTTTCTTAATGATATTTATGGTCTTGATAATCTCAATACTTTGTAATATGTAATCTTTGAACAACATCTCTACCTACTCAATCCTATTTGTCCTAGAATTTTCTCTTCTTTTGGGTGCATATGAACTAGAAAACTCTTTGACATTATATTTTTGAAAACTAAAAATAAACTATCTTATCCTTATTGCTTCCATGAGTTTATATTAAACCGTTGAACTCTTCTATTCCCTACCTATACTATTTTACTACCAAGGTCGAGCTATTTCGCAGTCTTGATTCTCTAATCTATTGACATGAAAATTTAAAGCATGGTTCAAAATCAGGATTAGAGAGTTTGATCAACCATGGTTGTGGCATTTTTAACAAGCTGCACACAAACATTATTTTCATAAAAATTATTTTAGAAAGACAAGGATATGATTTTTCCTTTGTGAGGCATCCTTATCTATCTCTTTGGTTTTGTTTTGAGCATGTGGAACCAACATCTTTATATTCTCCTAATCTATCCTTTTTGAATAAGTCAAGTTTTAAATAATCTTATCAATCATTGTTTCTACTAACTTATCAGCATAAATTTAAAGCATATTCATGCATGATTAGGATAGATGACTGGAAAAGATATCATTTTGAATCAGCAGTAGCATTTAGACTTGTATACTTTTAGAAAGATCTGTTTTTTAGGTATGCAGCTGTACCTCTTTTGAATCTGCCCTCTTTTTCTTTTCTTTTCTTTTATTGTTTTTGTGTTTTCCAAGACTTCTTTATGAAATGTTATATATAGTGAATGAAAAATTTGAAACTAGGATTCTTGACAGAAATAGTGCTTGAGCATCCTGCCATTGACAGGACCTACAAATATATCTTTTCCATTCAACTCTTGCAAAAATAATGCATTATGACCCTTAATGGAATCAATGATATAGGGCCCTTTCCACAGATTCTCAAACTTACCATGTTTACCTTTCTCTTCCTTTCTGGAATCCCAATTTAGAATGATATTTCCAACTTCTAAATCATTTGATTTAGTCCTTTTGTCAAATAATTTCTTCATGCCTTCTTGGACTGCTTGTGTTCTCTTGTACACTTCCTCTCTGGACTGCTGTAAATGAATGGTGTGATTTATCCTTCTCTGCATATCATTTTTTTCATATTGTACTTCTTGGAGGATTTTTATGACTGGAACTCCTAGAGATGTCGAGAAGATTGCATCCATGCCATAAATAGGCTGATAGGGAGACATATTTATTGATTTATTAGTGGTTAATCTGTCAGCCCATAAATCATGAATAAACTTACTATGCCATGTTTTTCTGATTTTGTTCCAACAATTTTTTGATAATATTGATGAGGCTTTTGTTGGAGGATTTAGCTAATCCATTGCCTTGGGGATAATAGGCAGTAGAATGACCCAATTTGATATGGTATTTATAGAATAATTCAACAGTTTTTTTGGATTTGAAGGCAGCAGCATTTTCTGTGATAGTATGTTGGATAGTATGTTGGTTTCAAGGAACTTGATAATGATAGAGTCAGTAGCATTCCTAGAAGGTATGGCTTCTATCGATTTGGTAAAATAATCAGTGGCAATGAGGATCCACTTATGTTGGGTTGATGATGATGGGTGAATTTCCCCAATGAAGTCCAAACCCCATTGTTGAAAGGGAGCCTCAACACTGATGGAATGCAAGGGTAAAGGTAGGAGTTTTATTTTTTCCATAAAATATTTGACACTTATGGCAAGACATGACTAGCTCTTGAGTATTTGGAAAAAGGGTGGGCCAATAGTATCCTGCTCTAAGGATATTATTTTATGTGGTATTCCAGTAAGGTTTCCTCCACATTCTCCCTCATGCAACTCATGCATGATTTTTCCTGCATCAATCTCAATAAAAAATTTAAGCAATATTCCAACAATATTTTTCCAATATAGAACCCCATCTAAAATACAATCATTTAAAGCCTTCTATTTTAAAAATATAGCTTTAGTTTTTGATAAAGGAGGGGTATTTAGATAGAGTAGCACATATATAATATCAGCATACCAAGGTGAATTCACAAACTTTTATTTAATGTATGGAGCTGTGAATTCTTCTGTTTCTTCTAAAACATCAACCATATTTATATCTAGTGTTTTGAGCCCTAAAAATGTCCTTTCTTTTCACCAAATTTCACTTCATTCCATTTTTCCTTTATCATTTATAGTCCTAAAAGATCAATAGGAATGATTAAAATCACTTTAAGAATACATGCAATGACTGACTTATTATACTTTTGTGGTTTTGTTGTCATAGTGATTTTTGAGCAGACTTAGCTACAGAATGCAGTCATTCTGTAGCTAGTCGCATATTCCATAGCCATATTCATGTTTAAACAGGTTACAGGTCTCATTTGAGGGAAATAAGTATATGGTTAGACTCCAGAACTCTCTTGCATCATTCCTTGTCCTCCACGAAGGCTGAGCAAAAATCTGAAAGTGGTTATGCACGTGGACAAAGCCAAAACCAAGAAGCAGACTTCTACAAGGATAAGGACTCTGCAGGTGTCTCCGGAAAAATACGAGTCCTCAGCAGGAGTTCTAGTTTGATTTTGATTATAAAAGACACCTATGCCTATTTCTACTCAATGTCAGTTATGTAGTTTCTTATAAAAATAACTCGGTGAACCGAGAAACAATTAGTTGATGTTTTATTGTTAGTTTTCAAAGACTATGATACTCTGTTTCTGAGCGTTTTTCTTCTAATGAAAGAAGTATAACTTTGATGCATGATCTGAAGAAACTTTAAGGAGTTAAGTATTCGTGTGCCAATCTGATGGTAGAGGGCCCCTACTATCTGAAAGGTTTTGTGCATATTTTCTAGATAAGTGACCTTTAACTCTGTTTTGTTCTTAACTTAGGACGTTTTCTGAGTTTATCCTCTTGCGTCATGCTTTATGTCATTTACTTACATCGAATATTACAGTCAATCTTGTTCTCATGAGCTATTCCAATATATCACTAATACATGAATGAGATATAGCTGTAGTACTTTTGAGTTAATTGCATTTTAGTTCAGTTCTGTTCATTGCATTTCAGTTCTATTAGTTAATTGAATTTCAGTCTTGTTAATTAGATTTAAAAGACCCTCATTATTTTATAAGCTTCTCTTGTTCTTAACTTCTTATAACACATCATTACCATACGAACAAGAATTAGTTATATCATTTTGAGTTCTTGACTGTTCTGCAATTATGCAAGAGATTCTCATAATTTTACAAACAACCTTTTTCCCAGGTTGTTGCAAGAAATATCTAGCCCTTGAATGAGTCTTAATAGTAAAATTTTGAGTTGCAGAATGAGTTAATTCTAGTGTCATAAGTTATTTTAGCATAGGGTTCCTTACTACATTGCAGATAATATTTTCTCAAAATTTTCCAACAAATTTCTAACAACGAATAAGATTTTCTTTGTGATGTTTTAAGTTGTTGTTTACTAAAGAGAACCTCATTACATCAAACTAATCCTTTTATCAGTTTGTTCCAACATACCTCTAATGAAATGAATTGGACTAAGTTTAATGTTATGAGTTACTTTTCTTATTAGCTTTACAATCTGTGGATTAGCATTTTCTGTTCTTGGTACCATTCTTAGTTTAGAGTAGATTTCATTATGTTTTAGTGCGATCAGTAACTTTTCTTTGCTAGAAATTTAGTTCTTTTCCCCTTAGCATAAAAACGCAAAACCAAAAACACTAGAAAAACACTAAGCACAACGAAGTAGGAAGAAGATACCTAGGCACATATGGTGCACTTCACTTCAACAATTTACTAGCCCTGGTTGACAATTTATGATATCAATTTAGGAAGACTAAGTTGAGTAGAAATTTTGGCACCATTGCTGGGGAAGTGTAACTAGGTAGCCTTATTTCTTACCTCCAAAAAACAATGATATGCGTAGAGAAAGAGACTCAAGGGGTAGATTTATAAGAAGTAGAAGCTTGATTCCTAGAACACCACTTGTCCCACCAAGACCAACAGGTAGCACACCTCCAACTCAAACCCACATCCCATACTACATTGATCATAGACTTCCAGAAGACTTAAGATCAGATATTCCATTAGAAAGACCTTCCACTTCATCCACTAAACCTGTCTTAGAAGAAGATTCAAGGACCCTTGCTAGAGACATAAACTTTTCCACTTCCACAGAAGAATCAACCATGGCAGAAGAAGGGGGAGGAGGAGTCTTTAATGGAGAAAATACACTATTTAGAGGAGGTAGAGGTAGAGTTAGAGGAGAAGGAAGTAGAGGTGCAGAAGGAGAAGGAGGTAGAGGTGAAGAAGGAGGCATAGGAAGAGGTAGAAGGGAAATGGGAAGCTCTTTTGGGTTTTCTATAGTATATGAAGAAACCAATGCAACTATGAAAAATATTTCACCCTCTGTCCTTCCAAAATTTTATGGACTCAAAATTGAAGATCCTGAAACCTTCCTATTTGAATTTGAAGTCCTATGTAGAACCTATGATTACTTACAAGATGCCCAGAAACTTAAACTATTCCCTTCAACATTGAAAGGAGCAAAATTAAAATGGTTTATGAGTTTAATCAATAGTTCTATTAGGACATGGGAACACATGAAACATAAATTTCTATAGAGGTATTTGGATTATTGTATTCCAGTTAAACATAAGGAGGAAGTGTTTAAAATGGTACAAAAATAGGATGAAAATCTAGAAGATTTGTTGGAAAGGTTTAACTATAACATCAAGAGAGAGAAAATGGAAAACTTAGACCAAGATACTTTGAAAGCTCTCCTGTTTAAAACAATTAGGGATGAATGGCTAGATATCCTTAATATGATGGGAAAAGGGTATATATCTCAACTCACATTACCTGAAATAGTTGAATTATGTATCAACCTTCCAGGAGGGAAATCTAAAACTGTAAAAGGACCAAGAGACCCTGCTCTTGCAAGGGCAAGTAAGTCTGCTTATGGGACAGTAAGTAGGGCAGAAATAGGACATATGCTTGATGAATTCAAATTTGACATTTTAGGGAGTCTTAGTAAACAAATAGATTTAAGTTACAAAACAAGAAAAAAGCTGAATTTGGTGCCTTAGCAATCTTTTGTCCCAAATGTAGAAAGAAGCATGCGTTGAGAGAGTGCCCTTTGGATGCAAAAATAGTAGAGAATTACGTAATTTTTTCAGAAAAACATGAGACCAAGAGTTGTCCTTCACTTCCTGGTCTTAAAGCTGTCTTTCAAGAAGAAATCCCCACAAATTCCACATAATATCTCAATTTTGTCTCTAGGAGGCCTTGGCAAGGACCTCAAACACAAGGATTCCATGATCAGCTGTATAATCAATCCCCACCAAATTGGAATTCTTGGCAGTAACCTTGGCCCCAATTCCAAAATCAATCTCAAAATTGGGCACAAGGAGCAAAAAATTCCTATGGAAGATACCCTCAGTATTATCAATATCCACCATATTATCCACGATATCCAAATTTCCCTCCTCAACAAAATCCTCAACAAAGTCCACAACATCAACATCCACCACTTCCATTACCATTTCCTCAGAAATAAAATCAGTTACCTACCCAACCCATACCAAACCCCAACAATAAAGATCCTCAGAACACATACATGATACAAGGCCAACATTTCCCAACCTATTTTATTACTCCTTTAGACCTTAATGGTGTTCAACCTAGGTATGGAAGAATACTTGAAAAGAAGAAACCTTCTGTAATCATACAAGAGAAAAACAACTCTGAGGAAGATTCTCTATGGGTAAATAAAATTCTTGAAGAGAACACATCTTTTCAAGACCCAAATATTGAAAAATCAAAACAAAAAGAACCAATAATTTCAACTCCTATATTAGAGAAACCATCAACATTCACCTCTACACCGCCCTTTCCAGAAAGATTACAAATTGATAAGGGTGTAGAAAAACAAATTATGGTGCCTAATTATGATTTCCTAGATGAGCTAAGGAATGTTTGTATTAAGATCCCATTATTACAAGCTATCAAGGAAATTCCAATCTTAGCAAAGACAATAAAGGAGTTGAGCATGAAAAAAATAGGAAAAAGAATAAAAAAGACAAAGAAAATTCAACTCGCAGGAAAAATAGCAGACATCATGATGGGTAAGATTGCTATTCCAAAGTATCTAGACCCAGGAAATCCAGTTTTTAAAATACACATCAATGGAACTGAGATCCAGAACAAACTTATTGATTTAGGAGCAGTAATAAATATCATGAGTAGACATAGTGCTTGGAAATTTGACTCAGCCATGAGTTTTGCTAATCCCTGTCCTTTGATTAGTTTGGTAGGCATGATTTCTAAGTCATATTCTAAAATAATAGCAATCCATTTTCCCCTTTTACCATTAGGGTCTTGACTTAGAATATCCTTGACAACAGTATGTGGGACAAAAGTAATGATATGAGAATGTAAAATGTAGACTCAGAATTCTTTCAATGCTTTGACTAAGGCTAAGGCTTGTTTCTCCATGATGTTATATTTGAGTGGAGCATCTCTTAAGGCCCTACTAAAGAAGGATATTGTTTGTTCTTGCCCCATGATTTTTTTTTGCAGAAATACTGGAGGTATTGTATGTTCAGATGCAAAAGAAAAGATGTAGAAATATTTTGTGAAATTTGGACTGATAAGAACAGGTGTTTGAGTGAGAGCTTGTTTTACTAGTTCAAATGACTGTTTAGCCTGTATTTTCCATTTAAAACCTACCTCTTTCTTAAGCATGTTTGTGATATTTCTTAATAGCTCAGCAAGGTTAGGGTTGAACCTCCTTAAAAAATTAATCTTCCCAATGAAAGATTGTAATTCTTTGAGGTTTCTAGGCTAGCTGATTTTCAATATGACGTCAATCCTTTTAGGGTCTACTTTGGTTCCCTCTTTAGAAATTATGTGGCCAAGAATTTTTCCTTCTTGGAGACCAAAGAGCGTCTTTTTGGGATTCAAATACCAGCCATATTTTCTACATTTCTCAAAAACCTTTCTCAAGTGAATCAAATGTTCTTCATCAGTTTTGGAGAAAACAGTAATGTCATCAAGGTATATGATTATAAAATAGCCTATGTCTTCTGAGAAGGCTATGTCCATGGCCCTTTGGAAGGTGGCCCTACATTCATCAAACCAAATTTAACATACATGAATGTACCCCAAGGTGTAGTAAAGGCAGTTTTATGCTGATCACTTGGGAGTACTAATATTTGATTGTAGCCTAAGAACCCATCCAACAATGATATTATTTTAGACCCAACAACCTTTTGGAGTATGTGATCCATTTTAGGTAAGGGATAGTTATCTTTTAGGGAGGATCTATTCATATTTCTAAAGTCAATGCAAAGCCTTATTTCCTCGGTCTTATTCCTAACAGATACAAGGTTGGAAACCCACTCTAAATATCTAAGGGGCACTATAATCCCAACATCATATATCTTCTTGATCTCCTTTTCAGCTAAAGGTAATAAAACAGGGTTTATCCTTCTTAGTTTTTGTTTGAAATGTTTTTTATTTTCTTTAAGAGGGATTTTGTGTTGGATGATTCTAGTATCATATGATTTTAGATTCTTGTATCCCCATGCAAACAAATCTCCAAACTCTTTGAAAAGTTCTATGTATTGTTGCTTGATATGAGCTGGAAGAGTGTTAGATAGCTTGATAATTTTGGGCTCATTTGGGCTGCCTATGTTATGTTCTTTTACATTAGTTTATGTAGGCTCCATAGTTGGTTCTTTGGATACATTATTGAAATCAAAAAGTTGTTCTAATGGTGTAAGCCCCCTTGGTATTATATCATCTTTTCATTGTAAAACCTCAAGGTCCTTTTGGTCTGGATTGTTGGATAATTCTGCTTTAAAAAGATACTCAAACTGATTTATATCAGAAGTAGCAAACAACTCTATTTTATGGATTAGTTCTTTATTAAAATAGTTTTCTTCATGGCTTGAAGTAGGTGTTGGTATGGCAAAATCTTTCCTTGATTGCAGAAAATCATCAATGTGTTTGTCACCTTCAAACACTTGCCAATAGTCTTCATTGTCATGTATTGCAGGCGTGTTTTTTACCTTGACATTGGATTGTTCATTTATATGGGTATTTGGAAATTTCTAGCAGCAAAGGCAAGCTCATTTGCTAAGTGATTTTGAGCTCTTGGTATGAAAGTAAGTTCATATGTTTCAAAGTTTTTTAGGAGATGAAGGGCAGCATTCCTATGTTCTATTAGTCTTGAGTTTTTGGCTGAATACTACCCTTTTATTTTCCTGATGATTAGCTCAGAATCTCCTTAGATTGATATTTTCTTAGCTCCTAAATTTTTTAGCAAATGTAGGCCAAGGAGGAGGGCTTCATATTCTACAATATTATTGGTGCATGGAAAATCTAGTTTATAGCAATGTCCTTGGTTTGTATTATGTATCCATACACTAGCCCCTAAACCTGTTTTGATACAAGAGCCATCAAAGCTCACTCTCCAAATTTTTTCTATCTCATTTTCATTTCCTTTCTATTGTTCAAGGCTGCTAGAGTTTGAGTTGTTTTGTACCTGAGTTGAGGGAAGATTTGACTTTTCTGGTGGACTGAATTGTTTTTTGCTTTCCTTTTCTTGTTGATTGATTTCGTCTTCATTATACAATATAAATGAATCTAAATCTGAGTGAATGGAGTAAATAGGAGCATTGTTGGGCTTATCTATGTTTCTCACCATGTATCTCATATGGGATTCCCTGTATAATCTTATGCTTTGGCTAAACATTAGGATGGTGGCATAAGACATGTCCATTTGAAGGCTTCCCTGAAGTTTGGTTCCCCATGATCTGGATAAGAGCATACCATACTTTGGGGGAATTTTAGCTACTACTATGTCCATTACTAGACCCTTAGTAGGAATTTTGCTAAGTTAACACATAAATATTTGATTAAGCCCAAGCATTTAACTCTACTCAAATCAAAGGAATACAGGTCCTTATATAGTTTAGTAATTTCTAGGCCTAGGCTTTCCATTACTACTTTGGGCATAAGCTTATGAGAAGCACCTGAGTCTAGCATGACATTGTAAAACGTCTTATTATGTATGTTCAAGCTAACATAGAAGGGAGGGGAAGCCCCTTCTTGGTATTTTCCTTCAACTTCAAGACCAAACAACAATTCTAGTTTGTCATCCGTCAGGTTTAAAGTATCAGTATCACTCCCTATATTCAAAGCTTTCAAAACTAGTTTTTTATATACATCCTGGGTTATCAATTCAGCTAGAGGTATGCTAATTTTGATCTTGGCAATCTCACCCTCAAGGCTGAAAGGGACTAATGATTTTGAGATATTTACATATGTTTTGTCAAGCATCGCTCTTTTCAGCAATTGTGATTTGCTGAATTTTATTTGGACTGTTATTTAGGAAATATTTATAAGGGCCACTACCAAAGGTACTAGGGCAGCTTTTTTCAACACTTTGTTGGTTGTTTTTATCTTTATTTAGATTATTTTTCTTGGCCATAGTGTTGGTGTTACTTGCCATCCTTTTAGGCTTATTTTCTGAAGTTTTATTGACAGCAGTATTATTGTTTTTGTCATTTAAAACCTTTGGGTTTCCTTTTCTTCTAATATCATATTGTTTGTGGACCTCCATTTTCACATTTTCAAAACCCAATGTATAATCTTCAGAATTCTCATAGGTTGTATTAGTTTGCTCTAAGGAGAAGAACCCTTGTTCTTCTTCAGTGACAAAAGCATCATTCTCATTGTTTGACCCTATTAAATTTACATGATTTTCTTCCAACCTTTCGGTTTCCCTTTCTTCCTCTTGATCTACATAGTTTTGCTGAAAGGGAGGCCTAATTTGCTGATCATTATCTATTTGTCTATATTTCATAGGGTCTCTTCTGAAATTAGGATTTCTATTTCTATTTAGGGGGTTAGTTTGATTTTCTCTTGGAGTCATTTTGTCATTTAAATTTATTTTCTCAAGCATTTTTTCCATTACCCTCACTAAGTTGTCAATGTTGGCATTAGATGATGAGGGTGAGGCCATTTTTTCATCTTCGTATGCGACTCTTTTCTCTAATTTCAACCTAGCTCTTTTCTCAATCAGATTTTCCTATACACTTATGGCTCCCCTTTGCATATCTTCTAAGGTTAAGGGGTCTCTTTCTCTTAGCTAGTAGGCCATGTCTGGATCAAAGCCTTCAGGAAATTTAGCTAAGGCCAAGCTTAGTGGAGGTTTCATGTTTGGGGGAAGTGCATTGTAAACACTATTGAATCTAGTGAAATAATCATGGACACTTTCCTCAGTGTTTCTCTTAAGGTTGTTATATTCAGAAAGGATTTGGAGAGGGTTTTTTTTATTTTCCCATTTATTTATGAATGTTTGATATAAAGAAGGGAGATCATTTATGCTATTAGGAGTTAAGCTCTTAAACCATTTCTTGGCTTCTCCTCCTAAACTTTGAGCAAAAATTCTCATATTAATGGTCGCTTCTTCTATTTCCATATAATCAAAATCATCATCCATTTTATGTACATGTTGTTGAGTAGTAGTAGATTCAATTCCAGTGAAACGGGTAATTCTAGATTGGTAATCATTGGGTAAAGGAACCGGAGGTTGTGGTAACTCTAATGGAGCATATCATGTAGCCATGGTGGGAAATCATGGGGGATTTACAAGAGGTGTTTTTTTGGAAGGAGGGGTGGGCTAAAATGGAGTGTGTTGAACAGTGGATGTGTGAATGGGAGTGGAGGAAACACTTGGTCTAGCAAGCTGATCTTGAGCAGAATTTTTATGGAAGGAGCTGAAGTGATGGAGAAACTGAGAATCAGGTGGAGTAGAAGGTGAGGCTTCTCTATTGAAGCTCTACTGTAAATCTATGGTCTCAAGATGAGTTTCGTCTATATTAATATGTGACTTGGTTCTAAATAATTTCTTTGTATGAGACAAGTCAAAGTGAGGATGTTTAAAGACTGTAAGGTTTTCAGGAACAAATATTGTTATTTGAATAGTCCTATCAGTAGCTAAATTTGCAGATCTAGAAGTTTTCCACAGAATATTTTTTCGGTCATCAACTATGGTAGGAGGATTAGGGTCTGGATGAGATCTGGTATAGATCCTATGTGAAGCCAGATTTCAATTCAAAATTTTGGAGAGGCTAAAGCTTAAGGACTATTTTCAAAGATTAACCTCTCTCGGTGTTCAATGTTCTTCTCAAATATGGGACTATAATTTTAAACTTCTTTGGGTCTGGTTAACACAATCCTAAGGAAATGTAGAGTACTAGTGAGGTAATAGGCCTACTGGGGCAAGTGGAGTCGCCAGGTGGAAATTTTTACTTTTTTGAGGTAAAATAAGTTATGATCCACCACCAATAAGTAGTAAAAGCCAATCATATGATATTTTTGATGTTTTTGAGTTTTTATATGGTTCTATGGTTTGTAAGAGTATCCTATACTTGATTCAAAATTTTAGCTAAGATGGTGAACCAAACAGATTCTACTCTATGGCTTATCTGCTAAATTTCTGAGGCAATTTGAAGGAAAAATGAGTCTATAAGGGCTTTCTAGGAAACTATATACTCAGAAGTCCCACCATGATCTCCATTATGTTGTGGTCTTGTGATTTGAAAGATTGGCATACCAAGTGACAAGGCAATATCAAAACCAGTCTTTAGAGCTCTAGGATATAGCCTTCCTAGTCTCAGAGAGGGATCTCTCAATTGTTTGCAAAGATATGACTTGTTTGATTGTAAAAGGTTGATTTTAGGCTAGTTATTAAGCGTGATTTTGTTTGATTTTTTGGTTGGACATGATGATCTAGGTAGCATATATAGAAAGAAAAAATCTCTAAGTCATTGGGCAATGGAATCAAGTGGAAGTTGTAACAAGTTGATAAATGGATCAGGGGTATCAAAGGGAAAATATAACTTGGCCAGTGGATCTTTAAGGTCTTTTAGGTGAAATGAAATGGACATCAATGGTTTAGAATGGAAAGTAGAAATAAGGGAAATTAAGAATCCTTAATGTTAGCATGAATCTTTTGTCAAAGTGTACGAAAAAAGACAACTTTAGCTACGCATAACTTATAGCCCTAACATCAAATGTGGCTGCCAATATCTTCAGATCCGTAGTTAGTTCATCAAGACAAGTGCTGCAAAAAACCAGATCTTATACATAGAAAGACATTAAGCAGTAAAATCAAGAGTTTGTTCCATACATCCAATAGACAAGACAAGAACAATGTTTTTTGAAAGAATTTTTGTATTAAGGGCACCTGGGAGGAAAACAAGAAGGTGTATCCAATTCTCCTCAATGGGATGGGTTCTTGGAAGTCCTCAACACTTCAGATCTAGATTCTCTCTCTCTTGTTGGTGTAGAAAACCCATACAAAGATAGAACTAAAAGGGAGCTCACACAGCAAATAATGAAGAATGTGACCAAGTGTATAGATCCAGAGTGATATAATAGGCAACAAAAGGTGAAGAATGATAGGAAAAACCCTCCTATTTATAACAAAATATTGGGTCATTCTAGATCTTGGTGCATGATTAAAATAACATTAACCAAATCTAGATCCACCTTTTATGGAATATTTTATTGTATTTGATGGAGGGAAAAGGTATTTGACTTGGGTCAAATCCCTATATTTGTGAATAATAAATAAATAAATGATTTATTTATCATTTTAAGGAGGTGGTTGAAGGATAATCAAATAAATAATGATTTATTTAATTATTTATGGGTGATTTAGTCATATTTAACAATGAATATTATTTAAATAAGATTTAAATCATTATTCCTAGAAAATAATAAGACAAATAAGGATTTATCTAATTAATTTCTTTGTTTTGGGTTAAGCATGACCAGGAATAATAATTAAATTATTGTTCAATTGATTATTCCTTGAGGAAAATCAAACAAATATAGGTTTGTTTAATATTTCCTTTTGGGGTTTCCTGTTTAGACCATAAACAACCTAATAAATATGTTTTATTAAGTTATTTTACATAGTGAAAGAAATTTTACTTAGGGTAAAATTGGTCTTACATGGTGTACTTGGGTCCATCTAATGATAATAGGTTAGATGACCAAAAAATGGTGTAATAGATTGCCCCCCAACGTGCGAGTGTTAGGAGAAAATTGTATGACCGAAGTACGTTGTAAGAACTCAATCACCAGACATCAAAAGGGAAGTCAGAGAGAGAAATGTGAGGTAGACTAATGTGCTAAAGAACTAGACCCTGAGGAGACGAGACTTACAGGTGTGACAAGTCTCTTTTTATGAGAGGGTACCTGTGCTAAAGGCGGTGGGGGAGGAATACCTATGCCCGCCAAGACAAAGTACAAAAGAATAGTGTGTCCAGTAAACAAGGGACCGAACCATAAAGTACAGCCGGCATAAACATAAGCCAGATAAAAATACAATGAGGGATCCCACATACATGTTGTGCTTGGGATAACAGCTAGGAATTATACAATAATATCTGAGTACATGAGATAAAAATACAACCCAAATTCCCCCTATAAGCGGGGAAGGGCTCACAAAATCTGACTGATAAATGCAAATCAAAGAGGCGCTGCAAGCGGCTAAGGCTGACATCATCAAATATATGGAGCTGCATCGAAGGCTACAATGAAGAGGTCATCCGGGCATGTGGGGGGCTACCTGCAGGGCCACCCCCTCATGAGGGTTGAGACATCTCACACACACCCGGGAATCACCAAAATTTGCTGCTGCATCACTGAACCATCAAGCATACGAATCTCGATCATGATGAAAGGAGCTGGAGTGGAGAAGCAATCAAGTCAAAGGGTAAAGAGAGATCCCTTTGCCTGATTCGAGGCACCGAACAAGAGTGGAAGCTGGAACCAAGGTACACCACCCTCTAGACCTGCCTTCTGGAATGAAGGAGCTGATGTCGACAGAAGGAGGTCCGCCATAGGTGAGGCAATGAGAGATCCTCAACTAAGGCACGAGAGAAAATAGTAGAGCGATGGACAGACTAATACCAATGATGATGATGGAATGGAGGGTACTCAGTAGCGAATGGATGACTTCCCTTATTAGAGCATAAAGGGCAGGAATGACGTGGCAGCGACTGACACAATATCATGAGGGATAGGGGACAATGGGACTGAAGGCCATAATGTGCGACACAAGAGAGGGACCAAGCAATGAAGGATGGAGGACTATAGCGGGGTACAAAGGGACTCGGGATAGACTCCATGAACACGATGATGACTCAACTTGGATGCGCTAAACAAGGGCGACTTAATGGTGCTGTCACACAGTAAAGGTCCAATGGGGGACCATAAAAACATGAGTACAGATGGTAACTCACGACGAATATCAACACGAGCATGGATAAGTATGGAGGCCAAATGGTGCCCCTAGTATGAGTGTTGCAAGTGAAGAAATTCGATTTTGAGGAGGGTTATGGTTAAGGGGCATAGGTGCCCCCAAGCATGGTGTGGTCATGCCAAAATGTATTTAGAAAAAGGGGAATCTAAAAACATTTTAATGATGTGGTGTGCCATTTGTTTACGTTATGGTTATGCAGTTTGAGAAAGGAAATGGAGGATTACCAATCTCTTTTAGTACTGCATATATGAAGCAAATGGACTTTAAGTTTTCAGGTTGGCATACCTAGTGTCACTATCCCAAAGAGAGGATTTGGAGATAATGAACTGATGCTCTCTTAGAAAACCCATAGGTTGGTCAACAAAAATGTCTAAGAGATTGGGTTGCTGATGGAAGATGAGGGAACGATAAGGGGTATCATCCCTAGAGTGATCTGAAGTGATATGGGACTCTAGAGGTTCTTCTAAATGTGGAAGAATAATGTTACTAAATCGGCACGACCAGATACACTAGGAGAGTTGTGGAGAATTTCTTCTCTTGGTCTCTCAAATGTGGGTGCCCCCTTACCCAAACATTGGGTTTCAATGTAATGGCCACAAGGTGTATGTGGTGTGAACGTATGGGTTCGATGTAAGGGGGAATAGATAAATTCAGGGGTGGGGAGTTTTTCCATAATGTCGTCACCGTGATAGACGATGGAGTGACTGGTGGAAGAAAGACCACCTGACGCGGCGAAGCTACCTGAGTCATCATCATGAGAAGAGAGGTTCACATGCGCATCATCACAAGGGGTGACATAAGAGTAAGGAGATAAAGGATCTACCGATGTTGAGCCCAGGGTGATCGCTGAAGGAAGGTCAAGCGAAACAACAGGGGAGGATTCAGAGGGAATGCTCCTCGAGGGTCTCATGGATGATGATAGGTAGAAAATGGTGGATGAAGGCTCCGTCATCTCGACATCAGGAGGGGGAATGTCAATGTGAGAAGTCATGTCTGGTAGTTTTTCCGAAGAAAAACAGGCAAATAAGGGAGAGGTGGACTCATTTCACTTGGCCTCGAATTGGTGGACCGCGGCTAGAGAGGTGCGGAAGTCCTAGAGGTGGGGACAAAGATGGATGTAATGGCCATGGAGATCACACAAAGTAGAAGGGTGGTTGGTGTGAATAGTCTTGGGGTTCTTGATCGCGGTCGCAGAAGGAATAGAGGCTTCTGGGACCGTGGACTCAGGGAACGTGACATTAACCATGGGCTTGAGATGAGGCAAGTCAGGACAGGAATGGGTGGTGTGACTGACAACATCACACAAAGCACACTAGATGGTATGCTTTGGGGGCCGAGGAAGGGTATGGTTTGTTGGGGCAGCCTTGTCCTTTGATGCCCCCTTGCGAGCTTTGCCCTTCTTACCTGAAGCGGTCGCAACAGGAGGTGGTTCCTGTTGAGGTGACTGAGGCACTATTGCAGCGGGAGAAGTCTTGGGGACCGGTTGAACTGGGGTCAAAGAAAGATAAGGTTTGGGTTGACCGGGCAAGGTTGGGGCTGGAGTATCAAGGTACCAGACGGGAATCCCAAGGGTCAGGTTAGGAAGAGAGAGGGTGGCCATGACAGGTACCGTGGACAGCCCTGGTGGGGGTGTTAGGAATGGTATCTGACTAGAGGGGTAATGGCCAGGTGGGACAACTCCTAAATGGCTAAGGCTTGGAGGAACCATTCCAGGAGGATAAAGAGGCTCATGACTACCAGCTGCAGGTGAAGGGCTAGGAGCAGGTTGCGAAGAGCGCGATTGCTGACTAGCCAAAGTAGGTTGCTTGAGAGTAGCCCGAGACGATTGCATCATGCAAACATTCGATGATTTGGGGTCAGAGATAGGAGGAGGAGGAAGACCAGGGGAGGTTCCAAGCAAAGAGGAGTCTTTGTAGACACCGGGAGAGACACTGGTCAAAGAATCGACAGTTTGTTGATTAGCTACAGAAGAGATGGTTGACTCAGGGGAGGCCTGAGATTTTGGCTCATGATACGTCAACTGGTCAATGGTGACTATCTTTCCATTATGGGGAAAAAACATCTTGCGGTGGACCACGGACGGGACAGCAGACATAGAATAAGTGTAGCTATGCCCCAAAATAATGTTATAATCAAGAGGGGCGTCGATGACTTCAACGTCAACGCAAACAGTCTTGCCCGCAAGAGTGATAGGACAATTACGGAATAAGCCAATGGGCTGGGAGGCATGGCCATCCCATGCACAGAGGGTGATTGTGGAAGGGGCCAATTCAGGAGATCCAAGTTGTTTCCAAACCGAAGCAGACATCACACAGGTGGATGCCCCCTCATCAATGATGCACCGAGAAAAATTAGCGTTCCGGATTTTGACTAGGATTTGGAAGGCTACGGAAGCAAGAAGAGGAGGATGTTATGATTGATGGGTGTCAAAAACAATCAATTGGTCATCAGCAGGATCTACAACACCCATGGTAGATAGTAGAGCCTTCTTTTGAGAAGGGCATGACTGGAGGAGTTCCAGTGTTGAGATGACAGCAGGAGATTGTGCCAAATCATCTACGATGCTATATGAATGAGCAGCTCAACCAGAAGTAGTGTTTCAGCGTAATGGTCCCTTAGGAATCTGGGTATGAACCTCGACTTTGGGCAGAGGGATATGCAAGGGACCATTGGATGTTGAAATAGGCTCTGTAGACCCTGAAGAAGGTGACTCGGGGACAGACGGAGCGGGAGGCTTGGGGTACTGAGGGGACCGAGTTTGAAGGTTAAGGTCGACGGTTGGAGGTGGATCAAAGTTCATCATGAAGATCTGGTAATTGGAGGAACCAGAAGAGGAAGGTTGAGTGGCCATCTATCCGTCAGCCACGAATCCTTGCTGGGGGAAAGGATCAGTAAACACATCCGGTTGAGTAGTGGTCACATTAGGGGGAGCATGAGGGGAGGCATGCTGTCCTCAAAATGTGGCTTGAGATTCCCACATTTTCCGCATCTGTGGTAATAGGGGACAATCATGAGTGTAATGACCGTAAACACCGCAACACGAACAAGGCTTATTTGTACGAATAGGCCTGTCTGGCTTGGGGTGAGTGCCCTGTTGCTGGTTAGCCGTGTTAGGGTCAGTACCTTGAGGATTGGGTCCACGAGTACTAGGGGCAGATTGATTTTGGAGTGCCTTTCCGCCTTCTTTGAGAGGAAGGGGGATTAGTCGCACCCTGCTGTGCAAATACTTTCCCTGGAGGGGCTGTAGGTGCTGTTGCAGGGGTTGAGAAGGCAAGGGAGGTGGAAGTGCAAATGCTGGAGGATTTGGAGCACCAGGCTGCAGATAAGGATAATGGTTAGGTTGGGCAACATTGAGGTAAGCAGAAGGTTGGGAAAAAGGATGAGGCATGACGTATCCTGGATACATGCTACCTAGAGGGGGAAAGTGCTAGAGGTGTTGGCCCCTCCCGAAGGGATACCATAGCCCATAGGAGGTTGAGCATACGGATGAGAAAGGGCTCCAACGATACCGTCGGCAGAATGAGATGCCCCCGAGGCGTTAGCGCCACCAGGCCTAGGGAGGTCAGGAAGGACGATATAAACATAACCAGACTGAGCATAGATCAGGTCATCTTTCAAGGCTATTTGGAGGGCGGCTTCTTCAGTTTGAGGGAAATGGGAGGCGACATCTTTGCCAATGGCGGGTAAGAGAGCTCTAAGGAACCAGTCCATGTAGACTCGATCGTCGAAGGGGGGGGCTCGACATAAGCTCCTTCTTCTCCGCCATTCCTGGACATGAGTGGAAAGGCGGGTCGAAGATGATTGACGGAAAGAAGTCAAGAGTTCGGTACCAATGTCGTATCGGAGAGGGAGCTGGAAATAAGATAAGAAATCTTGGGAAATGGTTGCAAAGGTGGTATGGGAAGAGGAGGTCTGGTCAACATACCATTTAGAAGCTTCGCCTGTAAGCGTGCGTTGGAATAGCCGAAGACGGATGGAGTCATCGGTAATGGAGTTGGAAGAACACCACATGTGGAAAGATCGGATATGGTTGGTTGGATCTTCTCCAGCAAGGCCTTCGAACTTGGGAATGTAGGAGGGGAGCTTGGTCGGCATAGCAAGCCAACCAACATCGTGGCGGATAGGGTCATTGATCAGCTGATTGAACTCGGGGAGGTTGAGGCCCGCCATGTAAGGGAGCAAGGGTACAGCCGAGGTAGTTCCTGTGGTGGTTCCACTAGTAGTAGGCCCGACGTTAGGGCCGGGATTACCGCTAGCATTAGGCCCTGGACCAGACATAGTGAAGGTGACAGGGGAAGAACCAGAAGTAAAATGAGAACCCAATGAATCAGAGGAGGAGTCGGAGGAGGACTAACTCGACGACGACGAGAAGGAGTAGGTTGACCGACCGGAAACTGAGGATGAAGGCCAAGAAGACATCATTTTTTGGTCATCTAACCTATTATCATTAGATGGACCCAAGTACACCATGTAAGACCAATTTTACCCTAAGTAAAATTGCCTTCACTATGTTAAAACAGGAAACCCCAAAAGGAAATATTAAACAAACCTATATTTGTTTGATTTTCCTCATGGAATAATTGATTAAACCATAATTTAATTATTATTCCCAGTCATGTTTAACCCAAAAACAAAGAAATTAATTAGATAAACCTTTATTTATCTTATTATTTTCTAGGAATAATTATTTAAATCTTGTTTAGATAATATTCCTTGTTAAATATGACCAAATCACCCACAAATAATTAAATAAATCATTATTTATTTGATTATCTTCCAACCACTTCCTTAAAAAGATAAATAAATCATTTATTTATTTATTTTTGACTAATCAAGGGATTGGACCCAAGTCAAAGACCCTTTCCCTCCAACAAATATAATAAAGTATTCCATAAAAGGTGGATCTAGATTTGGTTAACATTATTTTAATCATGCACCAAGATCTAGAATGACCCAATATTTTGTTATAAATAGGAGGGTTTTCCCATCATTCTTCACCTTTTGTTGCCTATTAGATCACTCTGGATCTATACACTTGGTCACCATTTTTTTCCATTTTGCTCCCTTTGAGCTCTACTTTTTGCATTGTGTTTTCTACATCAACTAGAGAGAGGAAGCTTAGATCTGAAGTGCTGAGGACTACAAAGAACCCATCCCATTGAGGAGAGCTGGATACACCTTCTTGTTTTCCTCCCAGGTGCCCTGTAATATTAAAATTCTTTCAAAAAATTGTGTTCTTGTCTTGTCTGTTGGATGCATGGAGCAAACCCTTTACTTTACCGCTTAATGTCTTTCCATTTATAGATCTGGTTTTTGCAGCTCTTTTATGTTCAACTAACCGCAGATCTGAAGATATTGGCAGCCACTTTTGTTGTTAGGGCTATTAGTTATGCGTAGCTAAAGTGGTCCTTTTTCGTACACTTCTACAAAGGATTCATACTAACACCAAGAAGTCTCCTGATGGCTTGGGGGCGCAAGGAGCATAACACAAACACAAAGACAAGGGGAAGAACACCAACAAAGGCAGTGAGGTGCAGAATCAAGTGATTACAATGTCAAAACAAGGGCGTGAAAAGGTGCATGGTCAATTGATTTTTAAGAATGTTTTAAACTTAACCGGCGTTGTTAACCAGGGTCTTCTTCGCTTAAGGTGAGTGTGTGGCGTGTGTTAATTTTAATTTTTAAACCCTTTTCGTTTTGAGAGCAAGAGAAAAAAAAAGTGTGCTATGTAACTGAAAATAAATCTGCAGAGAACAATATATAATGCTGAAAATTAACAGCTACTATTGCATCGTTTCAACCCAAAAAGGCGGGTCTCTCAAAACTAATCTAAAAGAGGGAAAAAATCTAATCAAAACACACTAAAAAGAGTCCAATAGATCTAGGGTCAAAATGGACAGGGATCTAAAGGAGAAAGCTGCTGAAAAGAGGTGCAGATCACAGCCAAGAGGCAGAGGCAAGGTGGCTGGAAAAAGGAGGAAATCAGCAAAAAGCGGGAGGGACAGGGAGGAGGTCCTAAAGGGAGGTCCAAACAAAACTTCAGGAGGTGATTTGAAAGGGAGAAGAGCTGATTAAAAGGGATCTGAAAAGGAGGTATCAGATCTGAAAAAGGGGCGGCTGAAACTCTGAAAAATCAGACACCTGAAATAGTTAAAACTCTTCCACCAAAATTAGAGGGTACTGAAGCCCTAGGGGGCTATGTTCCCACTTAGATGAGAAAAACAGATCAGAAACAGGTCTAAACGAGCTGAGACAGAGGCTGGAAAACCCTGACAGAAGTTTCAGAAAAACCCAGAAAAATTGCAGAAAAATAGCAGAAAAACTGGCAGGTCGTAGGTTCTGACCTGTTTTCTGTGCAGGTCGCAGATAATGGGCTGAAAAGTGCGACCTGGAGGCCAGGTCACAGTTTCTGGGCTGAAAAGTGCGACCTGAAGCTCTAGGTGTCTCGGCGGCAGATTTCCGAAAAAGTTTCCGTCTCAGTTGCGGCTGATGTCTGTCACCTGCGCAATAGGTCCAGAAACACGCGGAAGTTAGAAATTTTAATGTTTTAGGGTTTTATAGGTGAAAAACAACATAAAAATAGGAAAAAAAAAAGCTAGAAAGAAACCCTAGGGTCTGAAGTAGCTGGATATGCAGGAATATGAAAAACGACAGCGGTCGTAATTGAAAACCCGTGTGGAGTCGCCAGTTGTTAGTATGAATCTTTTGTCGAAGTGTACGAAAAAACACCACTTTAGCTACGCATAACTTATAGCCCTAACATCAAATATGGCTGCCAATATCTTCAGATCTGCAGTTAGTTGATCAAGACAAGTGCTGCAAAAAACCAGATCTATGCATAAAGAGACATTAAACAAGAAGATGTTTCCAATTCTCCTCAATGGGATGGGTTCTTAGAAGTCCTCAGCACTTCAGATCTAGCATTTCTCTCTCTTGTTGGTGTAGAAAACCCAGACAAAGATAGAACTCAAAGGGAGCTCACACAACAAATAATGAAAATATGACAATGATAATGGCTCAAAGTCAGACCAAGAGTTTAGATCCAGAGTGATCTAATAGGCAACAAAAGGTGAAGAATGGTAGGAAAAACCCTCCTATTTATAACAAAATATTGGGTCGTTCTAGATCTTGGTGCATGATTAAAATAACATTAACCAAATCTAGATCCACCTTTTATGGAATATTTTATTATATTTGTTGGAGGGAAAAAGTATTTGACTTGGGTCAAATCCCTTTATTTGTAAATAATAAATAAATAAATGATTTATTTATGATTTTAAGGGAGTGGTTGAAATATAATCAAATAAATAATGATTTATTTAATTATTTATGGGTGATTTAGTCATATTTAACAAGGAATATTATTTAAATAAGATTTAAATAGTTATTCCTAGAAAATAATAAGATAAATAAGGATTTATCTAATTAATTTCTTTGTTTTGGGTTAAACATGACCAGGAATAATAATTAAATTATTGTTTAATTAATTATTCCATGATGGAAATCAAACAAATATAGATTTGTTTAATATTTCCCTTTGGGGTTTCCTGTTTAGACCATAAACAACCTAATAAATGTGTTTTATTAAGTTATTTTACATAGTGAAAGCAATTTTACTTAGGGTAAAATTGGTCTTACATGGTGTACTTGGGTCCATCTAATGGTAGTATGTTAGATGACCAAAAAATGGTGTAACACATAGGAACCCCAACATAATGGCGACTCCGCTGGGGACTTTCTAAGTGTTTTCCATCTTATTGAATCACTAGGACCTCAGAAAACCAAAATCTCTGGTTATATTGGTAGTAATCACTGTGGTGGACAGTATACCTTCTTGAAACATTTTAAACCTTCCACCTGGCGACTCCATAGTTCCTTAATGATTAAAGACTCCACTGGTGATCAGTAGGCCTGCTGATTATCTTGGTTTTCATAAGACTCCACTGGGAGACCAGAGCTCATAACAACTGTTATCAGTCAGATTTTCCTTGAAGTTGTTGGAAGAGGAAAGGGGTCCGAGGTAACCACAAACCAACCTTCAGATACAGAATCTAGCCAATCTGTATCCAGAGAGGGCTCTCTCTTATGATTTATCTTTTGTTATTAGAAAATATTAGGCTAGTTATAAGTCCAGGGGTTTTGTTTGAATTTGAATGGTGGAATCCGCAAACTGAGGACAAGATTGAGTATTTCAGGCCATTGGGCTATGGAATTGAAAAGATGGCTTTAATAGATTAAGTTTTTACACAAAAGATGGCTTTGCAAGGCAAGATAGCCAAAACAAAGAACAATTTTAGATATTAAACTGAATGGAATGGATTCTTTAAATGGATGAAAGGCAATTAAGAATCTTTCAACATGTTTAAACAAGGGAAAGTGAGTGATTACCAATAAAGAGAAATTAAGAATTCTTTACTAAGTAATCAAATGCTTAAACCAGAGAAACAAAAGCAATTAAGAATTCATTTTTTATGACCAGTTTAGAAGAAAACATTTAGAATAATAACAATTGAAATCAGAGTACACTTAAGCAATTTCTGATTTAATCTTTTTTTGTTAATTATTCAGAAATGAAACACAGTGTTATAGTAAAAATATATAACACTTAAAACACAGGATAGAAATGACTTATTGAACTGTAGTCTAACACATGAATCCTGCAAAAATTCTTGAGCTTCAATTCATCATCCAGCAAGCCACGAAGAAATTTCTCCAAAAGCACTTTATTCCAAAATTCAATGTTACAGCAAAGTAGAAGAATCCACCCTCAATAATCCGATTGAGGGCTTATTTATACAAAAAATCATACAAAATATCTCTTAACAAAACGAGATATAATCTAAGATGAATCACAAATAAGTTACAATAAAAATAGAGACAGATGGTCTCATGGATAAGACAAGAAGTAACCGATGTTGTGTTGTTCCCTCCTTTTGAGAATGTGCTGGAGGCAGGACCTATATTTTAGCTCTTCGTTGTCCTCTTCAGTAATTTTGTTCTAACTGACTTGCTTCACTGATACTCTTTGTTTTTACTGATACACTTTTAACTGAACTGATACTCTTTTACCTTTGTTTGTTCCTTTATCCCTTATACTGTAGTAAATAGGCAAAATTTGATATAAGGATAAATTTTACAAAAGTTCCAACAAATCTTCCCACCATTTATCTTCTGCTATTTTGGTCCGTTGAAGCTTCCTTAATGTTTCATCAGCCTCGGTATACCTGAAGAAATTAGGTTGATTAGGGAACAAATGTTTCACTTCATGTTCAAGATAAAATAAATTCTCTAATCTGTCATGAAGATTCCTTCCTGTAGGTAATGTTGCTTCTGATGAAATGGTTGAGGAACTAGCAATGAACTGATTGTGAGCATGTATGTCCAATTTCTTGACATAAGTTTCCAGGTCCATTATTTTATCTTCTGAAACCATAGGGCTGGGCAACCCTTTATTTAATAAAACATTAAACCTTTCTCTGAAAGCAATGATTTCACTTTGCATGTCAAAACACCTTCGTTCTAAATTTTGCATA
The DNA here is from genome assembly GCA_034641835.2 of Pinus albicaulis. Taxonomy (NCBI): domain Eukaryota; kingdom Viridiplantae; phylum Streptophyta; class Pinopsida; order Pinales; family Pinaceae; genus Pinus; species Pinus albicaulis. Next base: position 1,833,066,659 of record CM076578.1, on the reverse strand, counting down.
AGAGTTCTTTTAGTAAAAACTCTTTTTATCTCCAAGATTGTTGCAGTTCTGTCCTGAATACCCACATCTGCAAGTTGTTGTCTGGTTTGGGTGTTTAGGAATTGTATGAGCTGATTGGCTTCCTCAGGCCTATTTCCTAATTCTGCTCGTGTATTCTCAACTTCATCCAGAGCTACTTTGAACAAATCATTCTGCTCGTATATTATCTGGATTGAGGACCAGATATCTTTTATTGACTGAATAATATCATCCCAAAGAATGTCATTTATTTCTCTTAAAGGTTTCTCCAATGTGAGATCCCTTTCCAAAGCTTTAACTAATTTTTCCAACTTTTTGACTTCTCTTGTTTTGTCAGCAACAGTCATTTTTGAAAGATCATATTTCTGTTCCAAACTAATAAGCTGTAACTTTGTGTGCTGAAGTTCTATTACTTGAAGTTTTAAGTCATTCATTTTCTTTACTAATTCCTCTATACTCAAAGTTGAAGTATTTACCTGTGATGGCTCTGCTGGCTGATCTGTTGGTTGACTTGTTGTACCTGTGATAACCACTATTGTAGATATTGGAACATTGGACTGCTTGTCTTTTAAAGCTTGCTCCAGTTATTTTTCTGTTTCAATCAATTGCTCATTCATTTTTAAGAGCAACTCCATCATTTCTTCTTCAAAATTCTTCTTTATTACTTCTTCAGTTTGAGGATGTCTGGAGGCTGGCAATTTCAACTGCTTTCTCAAAGCAGCAATGTCATCATATTTTTTCTTGATTAGAGCTTCTATACCTTTGACATCCTTTGGATTGTGTCCCAAACCAATTATTATTTCTTCCAATGTTTTTATCCTGTTGTCTTTGGCTTGAGAAGAAGCCTTTTCAAGCTGTAACTATGTATTAGTGTTCTCCAAAGAATCCTGTAACCTGTGAGATGCCATTACCTTATCAGTCAAAGTAGAATAGATCATTTCACCAGTCTGCTTATGTAACTCAATCTGATCTAAAGGATGGATATCCTTTGCTAGGACTTCAAATTTTGTCCTAATATAATCAGCAGCTGTTTGGGGTTGTTGCACCTTGGGTTTGAAATGGCTCATTAACATTTTTCCCTGTTGGATGTCAAAAGCTGACATCAATCTTTCTTGATTCTTTGGAGCCATTTTCAGATATTGATTATATACTTGTATTTTCAGTGGATCATTCCTGGCTTTGATATTGATAAATGTCTTTATATCTCCTGTATCTTTAACTGGTATTTTGAAAGAAGATATTTCAACACTCTGTTGCTTCTGTAGCTTTTTCCTTTGCGAGGTAGTGGATGCTTCACTGACTGTTCCTGTTTGTTGACTGCCCAATTGTTCTGGTCCTTCACTATCAAGGATTTCATCAATAGACTCTACTTCTGGAGGAGTATTCAATTTTTGTCTCTTGGCCTGAGGCTGTTGTGAAGATCCAGTGAGAGGGGTAGCAGCTTCAGCTTCTCTCTTTTTTCCATTTTCCATATTTAATGGAGTCTGCAAAATTGACATTTCTACTGGATGGGTTTGAACAGGAGAGATTTGTGCCTGACCTTGTTCTTTGGATGTCTCTGTTTGCTCTGTTATTGTGAACTTTTCAATTACCTGTATGTCCGGTTCTTTTTATTTTCCTTTTGATTCTACTGCCACTGTACTGGTTTCCTGCAAATGTTGTTGTGAAGTTCCTGCTGAAGAAGGTCCTGTTGTTTGTACTTGCCCAAGAGAGTCCAGGTCAAGTATCTTTTCAAGGTCTCTTATTACATTATCAATATTGACCTACTCACTATCTTGCTCTACCAAAGTTCCTTCCACCCATTCATCTGTATTTGCATATTGTTCAATTTCTGGCATCCTAAAATGAATGTATGGAGATAATTTGTTTTTCATTCTTCTGTCACAAATAAAACTATATGGATCATAGGGTGCCCAGTAGAAACTCTTTTGTGATTTGAGGTAATCTTCTAAAATCCTTTCGGCATCTTTCCCATCTTCCCTAGAATTACACACAAAGGGACCTAATTGATTCTTTATCCTGAGTTGCGCCTTCTTCTTGGTATTACAGAAATGAACTATATCTGAATTGTTCATCTGTCTGAAATACTCAAGTGCAAAAAGTCTCATTGGAACATATCTGGGCAACTTGAATGGACACAATTCACATCCATAAATCCTAATTTCAGTATAATTCTGATATAAGTACCAATCTCCCACTTTATATTGTTTTGAGAGTTGAAGGACCCTCTTGATTTCATTATTGACTCTGGGAGGAGAAATTCTAGTTAACAAAGTGGTTCATGGATGTACAAATATATCAATAAATTCATTGTAGGAGTAAGGAGAATCAGAAGAATGATGGGTGATAGCGGACCAAAAGATAACTGACCTAGGGTTTCCTTTAGCGTCAAGTTTCTGAATATGGAAAGGAAAACTTTCTGACTGATAGTAGATTATGAGATGATATATGAAGGAAGAATATTTGAATACCCTCTCATTTCCAAATCTCATGAATTGATCATGGATTTTGTCAGCAATAGAAGATGCAAAGTCATACTTAACAGCAGGAGGCTGTCCCAGGGTAAAAATAGACAATAATACTAGGGTCAATTGGTCAACAAACTCACTAGTATTAAAACCCATTATTGAAGATATCATGTTTAAAATAAGTCTTCCCTCATCAGTAAAATAGGTGTGGCCATAAGGGGGAGGGCCTTTGGGCGGATGCTGTGGCAGCATGAAAGTCTGACAAAGATGGTTTAACTCTTCATGGGACAATTGGGTAGACTTTTCAAGTAATTCAGCCATGTACAGAGGAGTGAGGGCTTGACCAGGTTGGAAATGTAGCATCTCATTTATGGATTGAGCAGTTATTTGGAAGAGGACATCTTGATTTGGGGATAAGACTTCTCTTTGGTTAGGATCGTAGTTGGCATGGAAAAGATGGATGATTTCAGGGAAAATACGGACTGCTGGGAGAAGGTACATGGGCATATTGGATTCCCAGAGTCCAATTATGTCAGAACCATTCAAATAATTATCTCTACAGCGACAAAATATTCGAAGGGGATTCTCACTGACACCCAGGTCTTTAATTTGAAAATCCATATCAGCTAAAGGTAAATAATCCAAGTCTTTGTGAGGTGCATTCAACGGTGCTACGTTTAAAGCCACAGGAACTTCCATTTTTGTTTCTTGTGGATTCAAAAATGGAAATTCGGGTTTTGACGGGAAAAACAGGTGCAATTGCAAGTTTTGGGAATATAATTACACTTATCAAGATTTAGAAATGAACTAACAATCAAGCTTGAACCTGCTTTAGTGAAAGAGTACGAAAATCAGGTTTATTATAGAGTTTAGTGGGATTTTCTAGGGTAAATACCTATTTCTCTGAGGATGACGTTGGTTTCAAACAGGTACTGGATAAGGCGAATGATTTCTTGAATGCTTGACTGCAATTTTCTTAGACGAGGCAAAGGTTGGCGGTCTTCAGCTATGAAAATTTTGAATTACTGTGCATGGAAGTGTAATCGTTCTCTGCGCTTGAGGAAAATGAAAAACACAGGCTTATTTTGTTTTATTCACAAAGTCAATGGGTGGCGGAATTTTTATTATTTTATTGGATGACGTCAGCATGGTACAGTGGATATGTCACGAGCGGAAATGTGGTAAGCGGTTTCTATCGCACCGCTTATGAGGGAAGGCGGTTTTAGGCGGAAGGCCAGCGATGTGATACAACAACTGACACGTAGCATGATACTGTTTGAAAACCACTTGGCCATCACGCGTTATCTTTCGTACGCGGATGGCCAGCGAAATGGATGAGGGCCGTAGATCTTTGACGGGGCGATCGGATGGCTGACGGGACAGGAAGATGGCGGGGAATTAACGGCGCGGGCCCTACGTAATTAACTGCTAATTAAACTCATCGGGAGGGATTTTATTGGCTGGGGTTGGTTATTAATTAATCATGTGGATTAATTAATCCCTGGTACGGTGGATAGTCGGTATTTGTTTTTATTTTTTATTTTTAAACACATATATAATATGTTTAAATGCTTTTTCATATATTTTTATTATACGATAATTGAATTAAATTAATCCAATTACCATAGGGGGCGGGAATAATATAAATGTTATATTTTAGCCAAAAGGGGGTATATTGTGGGTTTTTAATTTGAATAAAATAGGAATTAAATATTTTTGTCTAAAAAGTCATAATATAAGGGTTTTGGGGATATTACTATAAAAGGGTTTATATACATAGGACAAGGTTATTTCAATAAGAAGTTAATAAATAAAATTAGAGTTAATATGACAAGGGAACAATGTAAACTCAAAATACTTAGATATAACCAAGAAAGTGAAGATTCAAAAGTAAATGGCATTATTATACTTTCATCACTTAGACTTAGAATAAAAGTGATTTTGAGGGCTTTTCATGAAATGTTAAAGGATTTTCTTAAGTAAAATGGAATTTTACTTAGAAAAAGATTTTTGAGAGGTGAATGAATGTGATAATGGATGATTTCAAGTACTTAGGCTTTTTCAATTATTGGGCCGAGGGTCCGGTCCCTCCAAAAGTCAAGGAAATGCCTTGAGCCCCTTTAATCTTCAAATACCTTAGCACTTAGGGGAAATTAGTGAAATCTTTAGGGAAAAATGAAGGGGAAGTTAATAATCTTGACTTTGCTTTGCTGTGAATTTTTCCAATATAGTATCTGCCTTTGCACTTGTGATGAAAGTAAAATTGAACACATTCAGAACCATCAATCATCACATGTAATTCTGCAACAACATCTACCTACCCTACTTACTTTACCCTACCATTTTCTCTCCTTTATTAGGGTGCACTTAGACTGGCAAACCCTTATCAATCTTCTTTTTCTTTTACATGGAAAACCTATCTAAGTCTACACTTATTACATCCAAGGGCTCAGATTAAACTGTTGAGCATCTTTTATTAACTCTACCTATCTACTTATCTGCCAAGATTAAACTGTTTGGTCAGATATTTATTCTCTATTTCTACAACATGAAATTGAAAAATGAATGAGTCAAGTTTAAACAGTTTGACTCTTCATAAATTGTGGCAAAAGTTTGACAAGCTGCACACAATTTTGTTTATTACATCAGAGCAAAAAGTAGTGGCATTTAGACTTGCACACTTTCCTTGGCCTTTCTTTTGGTGGGGTTCATTTTCTTTCACTTTTTTTTTGGCCAATTTTATTTTTTCACCCTTTGATTTTTCTTTTAGGGTATACCCTCTTTACATTTTTTAAATTTTTTTGATTTTCTAATTTTCTAAGAATATGGAACAAGAAAAAGGTTTGAACATATTGCATAGTTCAACAAGTCAATCATGAAAAATGACACCTATTAGTATAGGAGTCTAACACTCGCTCCACTTGGGGATGGCTTTTCCTAGAGAAAAGTCAAGAACAACAGGTCAGATGCCTTAAAATTTCTTTAACTGAGCCATGAAATCTTCTTTTTCTGGTGGCTTTATTGTATATATGATAGTAAAAATTCTGAAGCTTAGGGCCTTCACTTCGGGTTTCAACTTCAGTAAGTCACCATCCAATCAAAACTGATGCATTAGAAAGGATATAATATATACATGTCAAAAATCAGAATATCCTAATAGATAGGATCAAAGTAGTGTTTTAACATTCGACCATTGACTGGTCCTTCCTTAGCTTTTGTACCATCCAAATTCTTCAAACAATATGTGTTATTTCCCTGTAAAGCATGAATGATGTAAGGTCCTTTCCATAAGAAATCAAATTTCCCATGTTTTCCTTTATCTTCCCTTCTGGAATCCCATTTTAAAAAATTTTCTTCTAGTTGAAAATTTTCTGCTTTGGTTCTTTTGTCAAACATCTTCTTTAATTTTTCCTGCAAAACTTGGGATCGTTGATCCACTTCTTCTTTGGTCTGCTGCAAGTGAATTGTTTGGTTTATTCTTCTCTGAATATCATTTGGTTCTACTTGAGCCTCATGAAGTAATTCATTATAGGAATTCCCAAGGATGATGGAAATCTAGCCTCAATACGATAAACTAATTCATATGGACTGGTCCCAATTGATTTTTTGGTTCTAAGTCTGTCTGCCCACAATGCATTGGTAAGTTTATTATGCCAATTCTTCTTATTTTCTTCCAATAATTTTTTAATGATATTAATGAGGCTTTTATTGGAAGATTCAACCAGTCCATTACCCTGAGGATAATAGGCTGTTGAGTGGCCTAAAGTGATGTGATATTTATTGTAGAAACTAATCATTTTCTTAGACTTGAAAGCAGCAGCATTATCAGTTATAATTTTCTCAGGACAGCCAAATCTCGAAAGTATATTGGTTTTTAAGAATCCTATAATTACAGAATCATTGGCTTGTCTGGATGGGATAGCTTCAATCCATTTAGTAAAGTAATCTTTGGCAATGAGGATCCATCTGTGTTGCCCAGAAGAGGGGGGATGGATTTCTCCAATAAAATCTAGGCCCCATTGTTGAAATGGTTTCTCAGTGGAAATTGGTTTCAATGGTAAAGGTAATAATTTTCTCTTGCCTTCAAAGATCTGACACTTATGGTAAGCAGTTACAAATCTCTTAACATCTGAAAACAAGGTTGGCCAATAAAAACCAGCCCTTAAGATCTTATCTGCAGTTGACTTCCAGTAGAGGTGACCACCATAATCTCCTGCATGGAATTCATTTAGAACCTTGTCAGCTTCATCTTTTAATAAACAATTTAATAGAATTCCATCATGATTCTTCCAAAGGAGAGCATTGTCTAAAATACAATACTTTAAAGATGTCATTTTCAAAAACCTTTGTTTCGTTCTGGATAACCCTGGAGGAGCTTGCAGGTTTAACAAAACATAAATGATATCAGCATACCAAGGTGAGTCTAAAAATGCCTGACTGATTTGTGGAGTCGCCATCTCCTGTTCGTCATCCAGTTCATTAATGTTCAGGGCTTGGCAATTTGTTTCAGTGATGAGTTGAGCCAAAACTTGTCCTTTTATGAGTTTTGTAGGTCTTATTTCAATATCATATTCTAATATGGTAGCTATCCATTTACCTCTTTTGCCTTCAATACCATCTTGAGTTAAGATGTCTTTAACGACAGCATTAGGTACATAAGCTATCACATGAGAATACAATATATAAACTCTGAAATCTTTAATTTCTTTCACAAGTGCAAAAGCTTGTTTCTCCATGATATTGTATTTCAATGATGCATCTCTAAGTGCTTTACTAAAAAAGGCTATAGGTTTTTCACATCCTTGATCATCCTTTTGTAATAAAACTGCTGCAACTGTGTGTTCAGAAGCAAATGAAAAAATTATGAAATCTCTATCAAATTTTGGACTGGTAAGAACTGGTGTTATGGTTAAAGCCATTTTGATTTCCTCAAATGATTGCTTGGCTTCTATTGTCCATTGAATACTCGAATCCTTTCTTAACATGTTAGTGAGTAATCTAAGTAATTCAGCTAAACTAGAAATGAATCTTCTCAAAAAATTGATCTTACCTATGAATGCTTGAAGTTCTTTAATATTCCTGGGATGAGGTATCTGCAAAATGGCTTGAATTCTTTCAGGATCAATTCTAATGCCATATTTTGAAATGATATGACCTAGGAGTTTACCTTCTTCAAGACCAAACAATGACTTTTTAGGATTTAAAGAAATACCATACTTTCTGCATTTTATGAACACCTGTCTAAGATGATCCAAATGTTGTTGATCTGTCTTGGAAAAAGCAGTCAAATCATCCAGATATATGACTAGAAAATCATGAATTTCTTTGGCAAAGGCAATGTCCATTGCTCTTTGGAAGGTCGCTCCTGCATTTTTGAGTCCAAAAGGCATCTTAACATATTTGAATGTACCCCATGGTGTCGTAAAAGTTGTTTTGTCTTGATCGTCAGGATGAACCAGAATCTGGTTGTATCCTGAGAATCCATCCAGAAGAGAAATTCTTGAAGATCCTACTACCCTTTGTAAGATATGGTCCATTTAGGCAAAGGATAGTTATCTTTTAAAGAAACTTTGTTTAAATTTCTCAAATCAACACATAGTCTAATCTCTCCAATCTTCTTCCTTGTTGGTACCAAATTAGAAACCCATTCATAAAACCTGATAGGTGCTATGATTCCTGCTTCATACATTCTTTTAATTTCTTTTTCAATTGAAGGTAGAAGCACAGGGTTGATTCTTCTAAGTTTCTGTTTGAATGGTTTCTGATCTGGTTTTAAAGGTATTTTATGTTGAATTATTGATGTATCATATGATTTAAGATCTTCATAACTCCAGGCAAAAACATCCTGGAATTCTTTTAAAATTTCAACATATTTAACCTTTTGATCTGTTGGCAGAGATTTGGATAACTTAACCATCTTGGGATTTCCTTCAGTCCCCAAATTGTATTCTTCACTATCAGCTTTTAAAGGTTCCATTTTGGGTTTTAATGGAATGTCATTTGAGTCAAAAATATCTTCTAAAGGAGTTAATCCTTTAGGTAAGTGATTATCTTTCAGATTAATAATTTCAGATTCATCTTCTATAATCTCATCGATTTCCATTTGTTTCAAATCCTGCATATCTTTTTTAGTGAATTTAGTTGGGTGAAGCATGTGAATTGCAGTCTCTTCTGAAATATCCGTTTCTTGTTCATCTATTTGATCAGATTCATTGATTGTTGTGTCTTCATCTATGCTACTGTTAGAGAATTCGTTTTCTAAGGTTAAAAAATTGTTAATCTGATTATTATTTACAAACACTTGCCAATTCATAAGATTGTCCGGTATAGCAGGTCTATGTCTGATCTCAGCTGTAAACTGATGATTAGGTCCAAAAGGTAATTTACAAGTGCTAGCGAACATTGCAAGACTGTGAGCATGCAAATTTTGTTTTCTAGGAATTTTGGCAAGTTGAGCCTGTAGAAAAGTGTTAAGAATTTCCACAACTGTTCCTCTGTATTCTATTAACCTGGGGTCTTTTGTTGAACATTCACCATTAATCTGTTAAATAATTAACTCAGAGTCTCCTATGATTGATACTCTAATTTCTCCTAATTTTTTGACATGTTTAAGCCCTAGCAAAAGAGCCTCATACTCTGCCATATTATTAGTGCATCTAAAGTTTAATCTATAAGCATGGCCTTCGGCATGATCATTTTCAACATTATGTATCCAAATTCCAGCTCCTACTCCTAACTTATTTACTGAACCATCAAATTCTAAATGCCACAGAATTTCATTTTCATAATCTTCATCAATTGTTTTAACATGTTTCTTAACAGGGAGCACTGGTTTTTCAATTTTTTCTGGTATCTCTTGAATGTCTGATGTTTGTTTGTTTTCAGAAATTTCCTCGATTTGAATAGTAGGTTTATTTGCAGTTTCCGTTTCTGGTGCTTCTAGTTTAGTAGGAAGGTCATATTCAGCATTATAAAGGATGAATGAGTCCATATCAGAATGGACTAAGTAGACAGGGAAGTTTTCAGGCTTCTCCTGACTACTAACTAAATATTTCATCAAGGTCTCTCTGTATAATATTTTAGGTTGACCAAACACTGAAATAGTAGCATATCACATATCTAATTGAATATATCCTCCGAGTTTGGCACCCCAGGATCTGGACAACAACATACCATATTTGGGAGTAATATATGCTACTACTATATCCATCAGAACAGATTTCGCAGGGTATTGCACCAAAGTAACACACATATCTTTAATCAAACCTAAACATCTAACCTGAATTGAATCAAAAGAAAAAAGATATCTATATGGTCTGCTAATGTCTAGGTTTAATCTTTCCATCACAGCCTTGGGCATTAAATTGTGAGACACTCCAGAATCAAGCATGGCGTTATGAAGTATTTTTTCATGAACATTCAAACTCACATAAAATGGAGGAGTTCCTCCACTTTCTGGTTTTCCATTTACTTCAGGGCCAAAAATTAGTTTGGGTTGATCATCGAAAACATTTACTGAATCATCCATTCCAGTAATGTTAAGGGATCTGTTGATTTGGCTTCTATAGAAATCGTGTTTAGCTAATTCTGCTAATGGAACAGCTATCTTTAATTTGCCTATTTCAGCTTCTAGATTGAAATGTTTTTCTGTTTGAGCTCTAGTGTTTTGAACAGTTGGATTTTCTCTATTTTTTGGGTCTTCAGTGTTTTTCTCTTTTTCACGAGTGGGATTATGAGTTGAAGGTGTTTCTGAATTAACTTCTGTTGGTTCTTCTACGTTTCCTGCAGGAGGAAAAGTATTAGAAAGTTGTTTATTATTTGGTTGATTATCAGACACATCTTCAATTATTGGATTTGCGGGGTTAGGACTTGTTCTAGAAAGAATTTGTACAGGTGGAGTGTTAGTTTTACCTTTGATGTTTTGTTTTACAGCTTTCTGTTTGCTACTCTCTGGCACGTCAATCCGTCTGCTTCTCAAATTGTATTGTTTATGAACTTCATAAATTGTTGAATCATATCCTTCTTTGAAATCAAAAGTTTCTCCTGAATGAGTTTGAAATGTTTCAAGAATATGATTTTCTTGATCTTCTTGAGATAGGAAAACTTCTGGTTCATTCTTGTGTTCAGTCAAATTGTTTATTTCAACATCCTCAATAGGTTCCTCAGAAGATGAACCTTCAACAAAATTTTCCTGGAATGGTGGCCTGATGTTTTGGTCAGGAACATTTTTCCCAGTATTTTGGTTTTGATTTCTTCTGAAGTTTGGGTTTCTAACAACATTTTGACCATCGCCAGAAGACTTTCTTTCGATTGTCTCTACTCTGTCTCCCAGTATTTCCATCCCTTTAATAATTGCATCCATCTTTCTTTCGAAAGCCGAAGGCTGTTCGTTCATAGGCATCCTTCTTTCAGCTCTAGCTCTAGCTCGTTTTTCTATGAGGTTAGCTTCAACACTAACAACTATGCTTTGCATCTCTTCTAGAGTTTGAGGGGCTCTTTCCCTAAGTGAATATGCTATGTCAGAGTCAAAACCATCAGGGAATTTAACCAGTACTGAATCCAGAGGGGGTCTAAGGTTTTGGGGAACAACGTTGTAGGCTTCGTTGAATCTAATGATATAATCTTGCACTGCTTCATTAGGTCCTCTTTTCAATTTTCCAAAGTCAGATAGGATCTGAAGAGGGTGTTTCTTCTTCTCCCATCTATTTAAAAATTCCCTATACAGGGCTGGTAAGTCAACAATACTGTTTGGAGCAAGAGCCCTAAACCATGTCCTGACTTCCCCAATAAGGCTCTGGAAAAAAATTCTCATTCGTACATCGTCAGCGTCTATTTCATAAAATTCAAAGTAATCTGTCATCCTTTTGGTATGTTGTTGAGCAGTGTAAGTACCAGAACCATCAAAAGGGGTGATATTACTCTCATAGTTTGGAGGCAAAGCGGCAGGGTTCCCTGGCAATCTTAACGGAGCATATCTATTGGCCATTGGAAGGTGTAATGGTATAACAGGTGATGATGGTCTGGAAGTAGTGGGTGGAGGAGTAGAAGGAGTGGCTTGTGTTTGAGAAGTTTGGGGAAAAGTAGATGAACTTGGGGAAGCTGCAGTAATCACAGAAGTGTCTGAAGTTTCTTCAAAGGTCAGTTCAGATTGGATGGAATTTTGTAAATACTTGTTAAGATGTGAAGTGATAAATTCAAATTGCAAATCGTCAAGAAATAATGGATCCGGAACAGTTTTAGACAACTCAGATTCAGAAAAAATTATGAATAAAGATGTTTCGAATCGCTCATCAAAAGGTTCTTCGTCAAAATAAATAATCTTCACAGGACAAGATTGTGATCTAACAAGAGGTTGGGAACTTTCAGAGCTTCCCTGACTCTCTTGTCTTCTCATAATTCTGGGAATCAGATTTGGCTTCTCAAATATAGGTGGTGGGTTAGGGTCAAGATTTGACCTGGTATAACGAATCCTTTCTGAAGCCAGTTTTCTGGATGATTTATTTTTTGGTTTTTTGTTTTAAAATAAAATGAAAGTACAACTTCTACAACATCTTCAAGAAATTTAAGATTTTTAATTAAAATTTTCTCAAAGATTTATTGAACTAGAGAGTCTGATTGAATGTTTGAAACTAAAGTTCAGTTATTAAGCTAAACCAGAGATAGACTGAAGCAGCATTTATTTACTATGCAATTGCAGAGCAAAAGCATTTCAAAGGCTACCTGGCTGATCTTCAGGCTCTATCTGTAGCTTATAAGCAAACAATATTGACAATAAAGATATTTAGATCCCCAGTATGGTCGCCACTATGTTATCACTCAGATTTTCCTTGAAGTTGTTGGAAGAGGAAAGGGGTCCGAGGTAACCACAAACCAACCTTCAGATACAGAATCTAGCCAATCTGTATCCAGAGAGGGCTCTCTCTTTATGATTTAGCTTTGTTCTTAGAAAATATTAGGCTAGTTATAAGTCCAGGGGTTTTGTTTGAATTTGAATGGTGGAATCCGCCAACTGAGGGCAAGATTGAGTATTTCAGGCCATTGGGCTATGGAGTCGAAAAGATGGCTTTACTGGATTAAGTTTTTACACAAAAGATGGCTTTGCAGGGCAAGATAGCCAAAACAAAGAACAATTTTAGATATTAAAGTGAATGGAATGGATTTTTAAATGGATGAAAGGCAATTAAGAATCTTTCAACATGTTTAAACGAGGGAAAATGAGTGATTACCAATAAAGAGCAATTAAGAATTCTTTACTAAGTAATCAAATGCTTAAACCAGAGAAACAAGAGCAATTAAGAATTCATTGTTTATGTCCAGTTTAGAAGAAAACATTTAGAATAATAACAATTGAAATCAGAGTACACTTAAGCAATTTCTGATTTAATCCTTTTTTGTTAATTATTCAGAAATGAAACACAGTGATATAGTAGACATATATAAAACTTAAAACACAGGATAGAAATGACTTATTGAACTGTAGTCTGACACATGAATCCTGCAAAAAGTCTTGAGCTTCAATTCATCATCCAGCAAGCCACAAAGAAATTTCTCCAAAAAGCACTTTATTCCAAAAGTCAATGTTACAACAAAGTAGAAGAATCCACCCTCAATAATTCAATTGATGGCTTATTTATACAAAAAATTATACAAAATATCTCTCAACAAAACGAGATATAATCTAATATGACTCATAGATAAGTTACAATAAAAATAGAGACATATGGTCTCATGGATAAGACAAGAAGTAACCGATGTTGTGTTGTTCCCTCCTTTTGAGAGTGTGCTGGAGGCAGGTGCTATATTGTGGCTCATCGTTGTCTTTTTCAGTAATTTTTTTTTAACTGCCTTGCTTCACTGATACTCTTTGTTTTCACTGATACACTTTTAACTGAACTGATACTCTTTAACCTTTTTTTATCCTTTATCCTTTAAACTGTGGTAAATAGGCAAAATTTCATATTAGGATAAATTTTCCAAAAGTTCCAACATATCTTCCCACCATTTCTCTTCTGCTATTCTTGTCCGTTGAAGCTTCCTTAATGTTTCATCAGCCTCGGTATATCTGAAGAAATTAGGCTGGTTAGGAAACAAATGCCTTACTTCATGTTCCAGATAAAACAAATTCTCTAATATGTCATGAAGATTCCTTCCTGTAGGTAATGTTGCTTGTGATGAACTGGCTGAGGAATTGGCTAGATTGTGAGCATGTATGTCCAATTTCTTAACATAAGTTTCCAGGTCCATTATTTTATCTTCTGAAACCATAGGGCTGGGCAACCCTTTATTCAATAAAACATTAAACCTTTCTCTGAAAGCAATGATTTCACTTTGCATGTCAAAACACCTTAGTTCTAAATTTTGCATAAGAGTTCTTTTAGTAAAAACTCTTTTGATCTCCAAGATTGTTGCAGTTATGTCCTGAATCCCAAGCTCTGCAATTTGTTGTATGGTTTTGGTGTTTAGGAATTGTATAAGCTGATTTGCTTCCTCAGGCCTATTTCCTAATTCTGCTCGTGTATTCTCAACTTCATCCAGAGCTACTTTGACCAAATCATTCTGCTCGTATATTGTCTAGATTGAGGACCAGATATCTCTTATTGACTGAATAATATCATCCCAAAGAATGTCATTTATTTCTCTTAAAGGTTTCTCCAATGTGAGATCCCTTTCCAAAGCGTTAACCAATTTTTCCAACTTTTTAACTTCTCTTGTTTTGTCAGCAATAGTCATTTTTGAAAGATCATATTTCTGTTCCAAACTAATAAGCTGTAACTTTGTGTGCTGAAGTTATGTTACTTGAAGTTTCAAGTCATTCATTTGCTTTACTAATTCTTCTGTACTCAACTTTGAAGCATCTACCTGTGATGACTCTGCTAGCTGACCTGTTGGATGTGTACCTGTAATTTCCTCTGTTGTAGATGATGGGAGAGCAGATTATTTTTCTTTCAATGCTTGCTCCAATTCTTTCTATGTTTCAGTCAGTTGCTCATTCATTTTAAAGAGCAACTCCATCATTTCTTCTTCAGATTCTTCTTTATTACTTCTTCAGTTTGAGGATGTCTGGAGGCTGGCAATTTCAACTGCTTTCTCAAAGCAGCAATGACATCATCTTTTTTCTTTATTAATGCTTCTATGCCTTTGACATCCTTTGGATTGTGTCCCAAACCAATTATTATTTCTTCCAATGTTTTTATCCTATTATCTTTGGCTTGAGAAGAAGCCTTTTCAAGCTGCAATTGTGTATTGGTGTTCTCCAAAGAGTCCTGTAACCTGTGAGCTACCATTGCCTTATCAGTCAAAGTAGAATAGATCATTTCCCCGGTCTGCTTATGTAACTCAGTCTGATCTAAAGGATGGATATCCTTTGCTAGGACTTCAAAGTTTGTCCTAATATAATCAGCAGCTGTTTGGGGTTGTTGCACCTTGGGTTTGAAATGGCTCATTAACATTTTGCCCTGTTGGATGTCAAAAGCTGACATCAATCTTTCTTGATTCTTTGGAGACATTTTCATATATTGATAATAAACTTGTATTTTCAGTGGATCATTCCTGGCTTTGATATTGATAAATGTCTTCTTTATATCTCCTGTATCTTTAACTGGTATTTTGAAAGAAGATATTTCAACTCTCTGATGCTTCTGTAGCTTTTTCCTTTGCGAGGTAGTGGATGCTTCACTGACTGTTCATGTTTGTTGAATGCCCAATTGTTCTGGTCCTTCACTATCAAGGATTTCATCAATAGACTCTAATTCTGGAGGAGTATTCAATTTCTGTCTCTTGGCATGAGGCTGTTGTGAAGATCTAGTGAGAGGGGTAACAGTTTCAGCTTCTCTCTTTTTTCCCTTTTCCATATTTAATGGAGTCTGCAAAATTGAAATTTCTACTGGATGGGTTTGAACAGAAGATATGTGTGCCTGACCTTGTTCTTTGGATGTCTCTGGTTGCTCTGTCATTGTGAACTTTTCAATTACCTGTATGTCCGGTTTTTTTTCTTTTCCTTTTGATTCTACTGCCACTGTACTGGTTTCCTGCAAATGTTGTTGTGAAGTTCCTGCTGAAGAAGGTCCTGCTGTTTGTACCTGCCCAAGAGAGTCCAGGTCAAGTATATTTTCAAGGTATCTTATTACATTATCAATATTGACCTGCTCACTATCTTGCTCTACCAAAGTTCCTTCCACCCATTCATCTGTATTTGCATATTGTTCAATTTCTGGCATCCTAAAATCAATGTATGGAGATAATTTGTTTTTCATTCTTCTGACACAAATAAAACTATATGGATCATAGGGTGCCCAGTAGAAACTCTTTTGTAATTTGAGGTAATCTTCTAAAATCCTTTCGGCTTCTTTCCCAGCTTCCCTAGAATTACACACAAAGGGACCTAATTGGCTCTTTATCCTGAGTTGTGCCTTCTTCTTGGTATTACAGAAATGAAATGTATCTGAATTTTTCATCTGTCTGAAATACTCAAGTGCAAAAAGTCTCATTGGAACATATCTGGGCAACTTGAATGGACACAATTCACATCCATAAATCCTAATTTCAGTATAATTCTGATATAAGTACCAATCTCCCACTTTATATTGTTTTGAGAGTTGAAGGGTTCTCTTGATTTCATTGCTGACTCTAGGAGGAGAAATTCCAGTTAACAAAGTGGTTGCTGGATGTACAAACAGATCAATAAACTCATTGTAGGAGTAAGGAGAATCATAAGAATGATGGGTGATAGCAGACCAGAAGATAACTGACCTAGGGTTTCCTTTAGCATCAAGTTTCTGAATATGGAAAGGAAAACTTTCTGACTGATAGTATATCATGAGATGATATATGAAGGAAGAATATTTGAATACTCTCTCATTTCCAAATCTCATGAATTGATCATGGATTTTGTCAGCAATATAAGATGCAAAGTCATACTTAACAGCAGGAGGCTGTCCCGGGGTAAAAATAGACAATAATACTAGGATCAATTGGTCAACAAACTCACTAATATTAAAACCCATTATTGAAGATATCATGTTTAAAATAAGTCTGCCCTCATCAGTAAAATAGGTGTGGCCATAAGGGGGAGGGCCTTTAGGCTGATGCTGTGGCAGCATGAAAGTCTGACAAAGACGGTTTAACTCTTCATGGGACAATTGGGTAGACTTCTCAAGTAATTCAGCCATGTACAGAGGAGTGAGGGCTTGACCAGGTTGGAAATGTAGCATCTCATTTATGGATTGAGCAGTTATTGGGAAGAGGACATCTTGACTTGGGGATAATACTACTCTTTGGTTAGGATCATAGTTGGCATGGCAAAGATGGATGATTTCAGGGAAGATACAGACTGCTGGGAGAAGGTACATGGGCATATTGGATTCCCAGAGTCCAATTATGTCAGAACCATTCAAATAATTGTCTCTGCAGTGACAAAATATTCGAAGGGGATTCTCACTGACACCTAGGTCTTTAATTTGAAAATCCATATCAGCTAAAGGTAAATAATCCAAGTCTTTGTGAGGTGCATTCAACGGTGCTACGTTTAAAGCCACAGGAACTTCCATTTTTGTTTCTTGTGGATTCAAAAATGGAAATTCGGGTTTTGACGGGAAAAACAGGTGCAATTGCAAGTTTGGGAATATAATTACACTTCTCAGGATTTAGAACTGAAGTAGCAATTAATTTTTAACTCTGTTTTTTGATGCAGGAGCATCAAGACCTTTTTCCCATTTTTAAATATGGGGTTTGATAATATTAATTTATGAATATGGGGTGTGATGATTTTAAATATTTTATTAATTAATTTGAATTAAATAGGAGAAGGTGAGGATTTATGTAAATATATTTTTATTAATAAAAGGATATGAGGAAATTTAATAAATTGAAGGATTCTAGGGATAAAAACATATCCTTTAGGGATGTTGAGAGATTTAGGGGTTTGTTGAGGATTTTAAGAGATTGAGCATTTAATGTGATGGCTTTTAGAAATTGTATAAATAGGAGGGCTTTTTGTGAGAAAAACATTGAGTGAGTGTGAGTGAGAGTGGTTGAAGAAGGCTTGAATAGCCAAGGCTGTACGCCTCTGGCATTTTGTAAGGGCCATCAATCTGAAATATCAGGTCAAACAAAGTCTGTAAGTAATCTGGTTTTGATATATACATTTGGAGATTGGTTGCGAAAGTTATAGTATTTTCTGGTTAAATGTATATATATATGGTTGAGGAATTAATTATTGGAAAGATCGATTAAAGGAATCCTGCAATCAAAGAAATGGTGGAATCGATTTATGTGACAAAGTTAAAAGGATTGATTTTAATATAGACATTGTTATCTAGACATGAGCTTATGAATGGTTTTGTTTATATGGGTCTGAATTGGATTAATGGAAAATGAAAGCAGAGAGCACCAATTTTTTTAATTCCTTCTAAGTCTGCAATGTCAAGTTTGCAAAGTCGAGGGTCAATAGCATAAATTGCTATTCGATGCATGCATGGTGGAATGTTAAAATCTCTGTTCGAAGTTGGAAGGGCGCAGGTGACAGCGTTTACAATGAAATTCGATTTTTCAAGCTGTGGAAAATTCGATGGGGTAGTATTACATTGACATTTGATGGTGAATGCGTTGAAATTATGTTGTATACAGCATTGAATTCTAATTGTAGGAACGAATGCTGAATACGGGGTTTTTTTAAATTCAATGGATGGGTAATCCATAACGCAGATTGAGTTGAGCAGAAGAATTCGACTTCAGATTTGTGTTTCAGTTAGAATGAAGAAAACGTAATGAATTTTTTTGTTACTGGTTATTCTAAATTGAATTTAATTATTGGATTCCAGCTTCACATTCAGTTCAGTTCTAAGATGCCAGAAATCGTGAATTGAGGAAAGGGTGCAGAAATCTGGAATGATATTTCCAGCGTTGGTAAATTATGATTGACAGAGAATCGATCTATGGAGGCAAGTACCAGAATGGAGAATGCAATGGATCCATCGTGAGCCAGATAGTTGAAGAAATTCAAATGCAGAAGTGAAGAATCATGGAAGAGCGCTATGTCTGAACTTTGTAATTGCCAGATCTGCGTTGAGTTTTGCCAGATTCAGAGCGCTATGTCTGAATCTAGAATACAGTCTTGAATCAATGTGTGGCGGTGTAGAATTGCGATCGATTACATTGATAGTTTTGATACGAAGTTGAATTAAATGTTATATGTCGAATTGTGGAAAGCGAGGAGGCAAATGGAAGTTGAAGGTGTGAATCATTGAGACCGACCAGTAATGATGGAGATACATTACATCGTAACTGATTGATAGTGTCAAAGTATGAAACTGAGGAAATAAATGTGTTATATTTTGGTGCGCAATTAAAAAGGGGCATATACAAGCCTGGGTTCGAGTAAGAATTGGAAGCACTGAATAGTTGAAGCGCTGTAAAGGAAAAAAGGTTTGTGAATGTCCTTGCAGTTGAATTTGGTTGATATAATGTCAAACATTCCTATTGACATTTGGTTTAATTTATGAGGTGGCTTTAATGTTGTTTGAAACCTTTGATTTGAAGTTTGTTGAGTTGGTACAGCTATTTGCGTTTGAAATTTGGGTTTCATACTTTTCAAGTACTGAATTGAGTACGTTAAGGTATAAGGTGCATGATTTGGTTCTTTGATATGAATGATAAGTATGAAAATCTATGAAGATTTGTGATTGGTTTTTATAAAAGCCATATGAAATGGGAATGAGTGGAAGTTATGGTATTAATTTGGGATGATGCGTATAATCTCATGTGAATATTGGAAGCATTTAAAGTTCATGATTGAAGGTACTTAATTTGAGATTGGGTTAGAAGTTTTGGACTTGAGCTGTATCCAAATTGGTTTGATTAGTATATTGTGAATTATGCTTCCAAATGCAAATGGTATAGTTGTATGTCAGAAATTTGAAACAAGCTTCCACATATGAATGGAGATTGCCAGAATATGAAATTTTTAAGATTGGAATTGGTGAGTGAGTTAAATGCATTCTTATATGGGATATTTTAGAGATGCATTTTTGTATGTATGGTCCTGGGTATTGCAGGCTGGTGCAAGCTTGCGTCATTTTTGGTATCAGAGCCGGAATGCTCTGTTGGAATGTTTATCTTCTGAATGAAGACAGAAGGTTTTGTTGAATTGAAATGTATTATGAATGTGTGATGAATGATGAAATAGCAGATGTGTATGAAGGCAAAGGAGGTCAGATTTTAATCTGACAGTCAAAGCAAACCAGAGTACAGCTGAAGAATTGAGCAGGTATTGGGTGTGGTTAATTTTGATTTGAATTTTACTGACAAGAAATGGAATGAGAATTGATGGTTGCAGCAAAGAGGGAATTGTTGCTGACAGCTGAAGTTGCCAGAAGGTTGGAAAAGAGAATCAGATTTTAAAATCTGATTGACAGTGAAATTTTGCAGAGGAAGCATAAGGATTTGCTGGAACAGATTTGCAGGAGTGATGAGATTGAAGTACAGGAGAATGAAAGGACAAGATCAGACTGAGATCTTGAAGGTAAGGTGATCTGGGTTTATTTGAATTTGAAGATTGTAGTCTTTGCGTTAAAGCAGAAGTATTTTTGCAACTCCCAAAAGGAAAATCCATAGAAGACATGTTTAAAATTGCTAACAGAAAACTGGTGAAAGCATAGGTGGCAGAACCTTGAGGAAATCCAATAGAGATTGGATAAGGAAGACAGTTGTGAACAGGCAGATGAGTTGAAGCCCAGGAAGAGCAAAGGGAAGTGCTCAAAGGAGGTTCCAGAGATAGAACCAATTGCTTGCCAAAAGACTGAGTGAGGAGAGCTTGGTGAGGTAAGTGGCGGCAGGACAGGACTTGCTGCTGAAGAGGCTTTAGTGCAACTCATAGTAAAGTGAGTGAGGGACTCATAGAGATGGAAAGGATGATGACTAGTGACAGTCGTAACAGAGGTTCTGAAATAAACCACAGCAGAAGACAAAAGGAAAAGGATGCCAAGGCAATTGGCATACAGAGACAGTTAAGCAAAGAGGAATATGAAAGGGAGAAGGCTGAAATAGCAGTTCAGCTTGAGGTGTTGATGGAGATGTTGCAAAGAAATGAGGAAGACCAGAAGCGTGGTTATGTCATGAGAAAGAAGTTGAGGTGGCAGAGACTACAACAGAAGTGGAATCATCAGATGAATATGCAGTTGATAAAGGAACTAAGGGAACTTGAACAGGTTATAGATGCCAGACAGAAGAAAGAGAAGCTCGAAACAGTTGAGCTACAGCAAAAGGAAGATGATGAAGAAGATGTTGAAGTTTCGATATGTTACCCAGAGAGTGGACCATTACTTTTTGAAAGTGATGAAGAGCTGGAGGAGTTAAATCATATGAATGATTCAAAGCAGCCCGAAAACTTGATGACTGAAGCATCAAACAAGACCGTAAGGTCTTGTGATTTTAAAACTGATGATTTGTGTGTGATTGCAGGTTTGGAAGAAGATAGACAGTCTTTTAAAGCTGACAAAGATGTGAAAGAGTACCTTCCAGAAGATGAAAGTTTTGAAGCAGAGGCTGGGAAAGAATCAGTTCACTACAGTGGACAAATGCTGGAAGACATCATTGAGATAGCTGATGAGAAGTGGAGACTAGATGACAGTCTCAAGAGTTTGGATCAGCGTACTGATATGCTGACAGAAGAAGAGAAATCAACGCAACATACTGAAGTGTTGCTAAAGGGAAAAGAGGTACAGAGGCCTTATTTTTTTTATAATGATTGTCTTATGATTGAAGATGTTGTTGCAGACACTAGAACATATTTGGCACAGGTGGATAGTCAAATGAAAGAAGAAGAGGAAGAACATCTACTGAAGGATGTCCAGGATAGATTGCTGAATAAGGATGACAAAGCAGTTGTCATAAATGATAATCAAGAAGAAATTGCAGATAAAATTACAGGTGACAAGCAAAGGAATGTTGCAGAGGGAAAGGAAGATTGGGAGGCCGCAACATCCATAGTGACAGCAAGAGCAACATGTTTTATTGAAGATGTTGGGGACAATCAGCGGACAGAGGACATACTGGACAAAGAAATTGAGATGATAAGGAGATTAATGATAAAGACATCCCAAAGAAAGACAGCCGAAAGAAAGAAAATGAGCGACAACAAGAGAGTGACAGTGAAAGATTGCAAGAGCAGAGCAGGTGAAGCACTACAACACAAAATATGGAACCCTGGAAGACAACAGCAGATGACAACAGCAGTGAAGCAATCGACAAGCACGGAAGATTTACAAAATAAAATCTGGGATCCAGGAGGAAATATCCAGACTTATGACCAGGTGGTCATGAATTTTCTTACATGGGGAGTCTGATGCAGGAGCATCAAGAACTTTTTCCCATTTGTAAATATGGGGTTTGATAATATTAATTTATGAATATGGGGTGTGATGATTTTAAATATTTTATTAATTAATTTGAATTAAATAGGAGAAGGTGAGGATTTATGTAAATATCTTTTTATTAATAAAAGGATATGAGGAAATTTAATAAATTGAAGGATTTTAGGGATAAAAACCTATCCTTTAGGGATGTTGAGAAATTTAGGGGTTTTTTAAGGATTTTAAGGGATTGAGCATTTAATGTAATGATTTTTAAAAAATTGTATAAATAGGAGGGCTTTTTGTGAGAGAAACCATTAGAGATTGAGTGAGTGTGAGTGAGAGTGGTTGAAGAAGACTTGAATAGCCAAGGCTGTACGCCTCTGGCATTTTGTAAGGGCCATCAATCTGAAATATCAGGCCAAACAAAATCTGTAAGTAATCTTGTTTTGATTTCAGATTATAAATATATATACATTTGGAGATTGGTTGCGAAAGTTATAGTATTTTCTGGTTAAATGTATATATATATGGTTGAGGAATTAATTATTGGAAAGATCGATTAATGGAATCCTGCAATCAAAGAAATGGTGGAATCGATTTATGTGACAAAGTTAAAAGGATTGATTTTAATATAGAAATTGTTATCTAGACATGTGCTTTCGAATGGTTTTGTTATATCAGTTTGAATTCGATTAATTGCAAATGAAAACGAGCACCGAGTTTTTAATTCCTTCTAAGTACGCAATGTCAAGTTTACAAAGTCCTCTTCGATAGCATAAGTGCTATTTGATGCATGCATGGTGGAATGTTAAAATCTCTTGTTCGAAATTGGGTTCGCGGTGAGGCGTTTACAATGAAATTCGATTTTTCAAGCTGTGGAAAATTCGATGGGGTAGTATTACATTGACATTTGATGCTGAATGCGTTAATAAAAATGTTGAAATTATGTTGTATACAGCATTGAATTCTAATTGTAGGAACGAATGCTGAATACGGGGTTTTTTAAATTCAATGGATGGGTAATCCATAACGCAGATTGAGTTGAGCAGAAAAATTCGACTTCAGATTTGTGTTTCAGTTAGAATGAAGAAAACGTAATGAATTTTTTAGTTACTGGTTATTCTAAATTGAATTTAATTATTGGATTCCAGCTTCACATTCAGTTCAGTTCTAAGATGCCAGAAATCGTGAATTGAGGAAAGGGTGCAGAAATCTGGAATGATATTTCCAGCGTTGGTAAATTATGATTGACAGAGAATCGATCTATGGAGGCAAGTACCAGAATCGAGAACGCAATGGATCCATCGTGAGCCAGATAGTTGAAGAAATTCAAATGCAGAAGTGAAGAATCGTGGAAGAGCGCTATCTCTGAACTTTGTAATTGCCAGATCTGCGTTGAGTTTTGCCAGATTCAGAGCGCTATGTCTGAATCTAGAATACAGTCTTGAATCAATGTGTGGCGCTGGTGTGGACGTGCAGTCAGTGCATTGATACGAAGTTGAATTAAATGTTATATGTCGAATTGTGGAAAGCGAGGAGGCAAATGGAAGTTGAAGGTGCGAATCATTGAGACCGACCAGTAATGATGGAAATACATTACATCGTAACTGATTGATAGTGTCAAAGTATGAAACTGAGGAAATAAATGTGTTATATTTTGGTGCGCAATTAAAAAGGGGCATATACAAGCCTGGGTTCGAGTAAGAATTGGAAGCACCGAATAGTTGAAGCGCTGTAAAGGAAAAAAGGTTTGTGAATGTCCTTGCAGTTGAATTTGGTTGATATAATGTCAAACATTCCTATTGACATTTGGTTTAATTTATGAGGTGGCTTTAATGTTGTTTGAAACCTTTGATTTGAAGATTGTTGAGTTGGTACAGCTATTTGCGTTTGAAATTTGGGTTTCATACTTTTCAAGTACTGAATTGAGTACGTTAAGGTATAAGGTGCATGATTTGGTTCTTTGATATGAATGATAAGTATGAAAATCTGTGAAGATTTGTGATTGGTTTTTATAAAAGCCATATGAAATGGGAATGAGTGGAAGTTATGGTGTTAATTTGGGATGATGCGTATAATCTCATGTGAATATTGGAAGCATTTAAAGTTCATGATTGAAGGTACTTAATTTGGGATTGGGTTAGAAGTTTTGGACTTGAGCTGTATCCAAATTGGTTTGATTAGTATATTGTGAATTATGCTTCCAAATGCAAATGGTATAGTTGTATGTCAGAAATTTGAAACAAGCTTCCACATATGAATGGAGATTGCCAGAATATGAAATTTTTAAGATTGGAATTGGTGAGTGAGTTAAATGCATTCTTATATGGGATATTTTAGAGATGCATTTTTGTATGTATGGTCCTGGGTATTGCAGGCTGGTGCAAGCTTGCGTCATTTTTGGTATCAGAGCCATGAATGCTCTGTTGGAATGTTTATCTTCTGAATGATGACAAGAAGGTTTTTGTTGAACTGGAATATATTTCTGAATGTGTGATGAATGATGAAATAGCAGATGTGTATGAAGGCAAAGGAGGTCAGATTTTAATCTGACAGTCAAAGCAAACCAGAGTACAGCTGAAGAATTGAGCAGGTATTGGGTGTGGTTAATTTTGATTTGAATTTTACTGACAAGAAATGGAATGAGGATTGATGGTTGCAGCAAAGAGGGAATTGTTGCTGACAGCTGAAGTTGCCAGAAGGTTGGAAAAGAGAATCAGATTTTAAAATCTGATTGACAGTGAAATTTTGCAGAGGAAGCATAAGGATTTGCTGGAACAGATTTGCAGGAGTGATGAGATTGAAGTACAGGAGAATGAAAGGACAAGATCAGACTGAGATCTTGAAGGTAAGGTGATCTGGGTTTATTTGAATTTGAAGATTGTAGTCTTTGCGTTAAAGCAGAAGTATTTTTGCAACTCCCAAAAGGAAAATCCATAGAAGACATGTTTAAAATTGCTAACAGAAAACTGGTGAAAGCATAGGTGGCAGAACCTTGAGGAAATCCAATAGAGATTGGATAAGGAAGATAGTTGTGAACAGGCAGATGAGTTGAAGCCCAGGAAGAGCAAAGGGAAGTGCTCAAAGGAGGTTCCAGAGATAGAACCAATTGCTTGCCAAAAGACCGAGTGAGGAGGGCTTGGTGAGGTAAGTGGCGGCAGGACAGGACTTGCTGCTTAAGAGGCTTTAGTGTAACTCATAGAAAAGTAAGTGAGGGACTCATAGAGATGGAAATGATGATGACTAGTGACAGTCATCACAGAGGTTCTGAAATAAACCACAGCAGAAGACAAAAGGAAAAGGATGCCAAGACAGTTGGCATACAGAGACAGTTAAGCAAAGAGGAATATGAAAGGGAGAAGGCTGAAATAGCAGTTCAGCTTGAGGTGTTGATGGAGATGTTGCAAAGAAATGAGGAAGACCAGAAGCGTGGTTATGTCATGAGAAAGAAGTTGAGGTGGCAGAGACGACAACAGAAGTGGAATCATCAGATGAATATGCAGTTGATAAAGGAACTAAGGGAACTTGAACAGGTTATAGATGCCAGACAGAAGAAAGAGAAGCTCGAAACAGTTGAGCTACAGCAAAAGGAAGATGCTGAAGAAGATGTTGAAGTTTCGATATGTTACCCAGAGAGTGGACCATTACTTTTTGAAAGTGATGAAGAGCTGGAGGAGTTAAATCATATGAATGATTCAAAGCAGCCCGAAAACTTGATGACTGAAGCATCAAACAAGACCGTAAGGTCTTGTGATTTTAAAACTGATGATTTGTGTGTGATTGCAGGTTTGGAAGAAGATAGACAGTCTTTTAAAGCTGACAAAGATGTGAAAGAGTACCTTCCAGAAGATGAAAGTTTTGAAGCAGAGGCTGGGAAAGAATCAGTTCACTACAGTGGACAAATGCTGGAAGACCTCATTGAGATAGCTGATGAGAAGTGGAGACTAGCTGACAGTCTCAAGAGTTCTTTGAGTTTGGATCAGCATACTGATATGCTGACAGAAGAAGAGAAATCAACACAACATACTGAAGTGTTGCTAAAGGGAAAAGAGGTACAGAGGCCTTATTTTTTATTATTATAATGATTGTCTTATGATTGATGTTGTAACTTTGGTATTTGGAACATATTTAACCTGGTGGGTAGTCAAATGAAGAAGAGGAGGAACATCTTGAAGGATGCTCAGGTGTTGTTGATGAAGGATGTCCTTGATTGTCATAAATGATAATCGAAGAAATTGCGGATGAAATTCAGGTGACAAACAAGGAATGTTGTAGAGGAAGGGAAGATTGGAGGCATAGCCTCCATGGTGTTGCTCGAGCAACATGTTACGAAACTGAAGATATTTGGGATAATCGAGCGGGCAGAGGACCTCTTGGACAAAATTGAGATGATAAGGAGATTAATGATAAAGACATTCCAGAGGAAGACAGCCGAAAGAAAGAAAAGAAACGACAACAAGAGAATGACAGTAAAGGATTGCAAGAGCAGAGCAGGTGGAGCACTACAACACAAAATATGGAAACCTGGAAGACAACAGCAGATAACAACAGCAATGAAGAAATCGACAAGCACGGAAGATTTACAAAATAAAATCTGGGATCCAGGAGAAGATATCCAGACTTATGACCAGGCGGTCATGAATTTTTCTTACATAGGGAGTCTGATGCAGGAGCATCAAGAATTTTTTTCCCATTTGTAAATATGGGGTTTGATAATATTAATTTGTAAATATGGGGTGTGATGATTTTTAATATTTTATTAGTGTAATTTAGGATTAAATAGGAGGAGGTGAGGACATTTCCAAATGTATTTTTATTAATAAAAGGATATGAGGGAATTTAATAAGAGTAAGGGAAGGATTCTAGGGATAAAAACTGTATCCTTTAGGGATGTTGAGAGATTTAGGGGTTTGTTGAGGATTTTAAGAGATTGAGCATTTAATGTGATGGCTTTTAGAAATTGTATAAATAGGAGGGCTTTTTGTGAGAAAAACATTGAGTGAGTGTGAGTGAGAGTGGTTGAAGAAGGCTTGAATAGCCAAGGCTGTACGCCTCTGGCATTTTGTAAGGGCCATCAATCTGAAATATCAGGTCAAACAAAGTCTGTAAGTAATCTTGTTTTGATATATATACATTTGAGATTGGTTGCGAAAGCTATAGTATTTTCTGGTTAAATGTATATATATATGGTTGAGGAATTAATTATTGGAAAGATCGATTAATGGAATCCTGCAATCAAAGAAATGGTGGAATCGATTTATGTGACAAAGTTAAAAGGATTGATTTTAATATAGACATTGTTATCTAGACATGAGCTTATGAATGGTTTTGTTTATATGGGTCTGAATTGGATTAATGGAAAATGAAAGCAGAGAGCACCAATTTTTTTAATTCCTTCTAAGTCTGCAATGTCAAGTTTGCAAAGTCGAGGGTCAATAGCATAAATTGCTATTCGATCATGCATGGTGGAATGTTAAAATCTCTGTTCGAAGTTGGAAGGGCGCAGGTGACAGCGTTTACAATGAAATTCGATTTTTCAAGCTGTGGAAAATTCGATGGGGTAGTATTACATTGACATTTGATGGTGAATGCGTTGAAATTATGTTGTATACAGCATTGAATTCTAATTGTAGGAACGAATGCTGAATACGGGGTTTTTTTAAATTCAATGGATGGGTAATCCATAACGAAGATTGAGTTGAGCAGAAGAATTCGACTTCAGATTTGTGTTTCAGTTAGAATGAAGAAAACGTAATGAATTTTTTTGTTACTGGTTATTCTAAATTGAATTTAATTATTGGATTCCAGCTTCACATTCAGTTCAGTTCTAAGATGCCAGAAATCGTGAATTGAGGAAAGGGTGCAGAAATCTGGAATGATATTTCCAGCGTTGGTAAATTATGATTGACAGAGAATCGATCTATGGAGGCAAGTACCAGAATCGAGAACGCAATGGATCCATCGTGAGCCAGATAGTTGAAGAAATTCAAATGCAGAAGTGAAGAATCATGGAAGAGCGCTATGTCTGAACTTTGTAATTGCCAGATCTGCGTTGAGTTTTTCCAGATTCAGAGCGCTATGTCTGAATCTAGAATACAGTCTTGAATCAATGTGTGAAACATTTGGTGTAGGCGTGCGGTCGGTGCATTGTCTGAGAAGTTGAATTAAATGTTATATGTCGAATTGTGGAAAGCGAGGAGGCAAATGGAAGTTGAAGGTGCGAATCATCGAGACCGACCAGTAATGATGGAAATACATTACATCGTAACTGATTGATAGTGTCAAAGTATGAAACTGAGGAAATAAATGTGTTATATTTTGGTGCGCAATTAAAAAGGGGCATATACAAGCCTGGGTTCGAGTAAGAATTGGAAGCACCGAATAGTTGAAGCGCTGTAAAGGAAAAAAGGTTTGTGAATGTCCTTGCAGTTGAATTTGGTTGATATAATGTCAAACATTCCTATTGACATTTGGTTTAATTTATGAGGTGGCTTTAATGTTGTTTGAAACCTTTGATTTGAAGATTGTTGAGTTGGTACAGCTATTTGCGTTTGAAATTTGGGTTTCATACTTTTCAAGTACTGAATTGAGTACGTTAAGGTATAAGGTGCATGATTTGGTTCTTTGATATGAATGATAAGTATGAAATCTATGAAGATTGGTGATTGGTTTTATAAAAATACATATGAAATGGGAATGAGTGGGAGTTATAGTATTTATTTGGGATGAATCATTATAATCTCATGTGAATGTGACATATTTAAGTTCATGATTGAAGGTACTTAATTTGAGATTGGGTTAGAAGTTTTGGACTTGAAATTTTGGCCATCAAATTGGTTTGATTAGTATATTGTGAATTATGATTTAATCGTCTGTTCAAGGATTGTATGTAAATTGAAACAAACTTCCACTATGAATGGAAATTGCAGAATATTAAATTTTAGATTAGGTGGAAATTGAGTTAAAATGCATTACTATATGGGATATTTTAGAGATGCATTTTTGTATGTATGGTCTAGGTATTGCGGTAAGTGCAAACTTGCGTCGGTTGATGAAGAGTACGAAAATCAGGTTTATTACAAAGTTCAGTGGGATTTTCTAGGGTAAATACCTGTTTTTCTGAGGATGACACTGGTTTCAAACAGGTACTGGATAAGGCGACTGATTTCTTGAATGCTTGACTGCAATTTTCTTCGATGAGACCAAGGTTGGCGGACTTCAGCTTTTGAAATTTGAATTTTTGCGTGGAGGGTGTATTCGTTTGTTTCTTTAGCATTATGAAATGATGAGAAGAACATTAGATTTTTGACACATTGGCAAAGATATTGGTGGCGAAATTTTTTATTATTTTATTGGATGACGTCAGCATGGTAGAGTGGACATGTCACGATCGGAAAGGTGGTAAGTGGTTTCTATTGCACTGCTTATGAAGGAAGGCGGTTTTAGGCAGAAGGGCAGCGATGCGATACAACGACTGACACGTAGCACGACACTGTTTGAAAAACCGCTTGGCCATCGCACGTTATCTTTCGTACGCAGATGTCCAGCGAAATAGATGAGGGTCATAGATATTTGATGGGTCGATCGGACGGTTGACGAGACAGGGAGATGGCAGAGTTTTAATGGTGTGGATCCGACGTAATTAACTATCAATTAAACTCATCGGGCGGAGTTTGATTGGCGGGTTGGATTATTAATTAATCGTGGGGATTAATTAATCTCTTTGTATCGTCAGAGATGAAAAATGCACGGGGATGGACTATTTTCAAAGTTTGGTTTTAATTAAAATTTGGATTTATTTTTTGTTTTAAACATATATACATATGTTTAAATGTTTTTCATATATTTTTTATTATACGATAATTGAATTAAATTAATCCAATTACCATAAGGGGCGGGAATAGAACTAAAGATATATTTTTTAGCTAAAAGGGGGTATATTGTGGGTTTTTGATTTGAATAAATAGGAATTAAATACTTTTGGCTAAAAAGTCATAATATAAGGGTTTTGGGGATATTATTATAAAAGGATTTATATATAATAGGAAAAGGTGATTTTCATAGGGAGTTAATATATAAATTAGAGTTAATATGACAAAGGGACAATGTAAACTCAAAATACTTAAATATAACCAAGAAAGTGAAGATTTCATAAGTAAATGGAATTTTTATACTTTCATCACTTAGACTTAGAACAAAAGTGATTTTGAGGGCTTTTCATGAAATATTGAAGGATTTCCTAAGTAAAATGGGATTTTACTTAGGAAAAGATTTTTGAGAGGTGAATGAATGTGATAATGGATGATTTCAAGTACTTAGGTTTTTTCAATTATTGGGTCGAGGGTCTGGTCCCTCCAAAAGTCAAGGAAATGCCTTGAGCCCCTTTAATCTTCAAATACCTTAGTGCTTAGGGAAATTAGTGAAATGTTTAGGGAAAATGAGAGGGGAAGTTAATAATTTGACTTTGCTTTGCTGTGAACTTTTCCAATGTAGTATCTGCCTTTGTACTTGTGATGAAAGTAGAATTGAACACATTTAGAATCATCATTCATCACTTTGTAATTCTGCAACAACATCTACCTACCCTACTTACTTACTCTACCATTTTCTCTTCTTTATTAGGGTGCACTTAGACTGGCAAACCCTTATCAATCTTCTTTTTCTATTACATGGCAAACCTATCTAAGTCTACACTTATTACATCCAAGGGCTCAGATTAAACTGTTGAGCACATTTTATTAACTCTACCTATCTACTTATCTGCCAAGATTAAACTGTTTGGTCAAATATTTATTCTCTATTCTACAACATGAAATTGAAAAATGAATGAGTCAAGTTTAAACAGTTTGACTCTTCATAAATTGTGGCAAAAGTTTGACAAGCTGCACACAATTTTGTTTATTACAAAAAATGAAATAGTAGTGGCATTTGGACTTGCACACTTTCCTTGGTCTATTTTTGTTTGGGGTTCATTTCTTTCACTTTTTTGACCATTTTATTTTTCTTACCCTTTGATTTTTCTTTTAGGGTATACCCTCTTTACATTTTTTAAATTTTTTTATTTTTTGATTTTTTAAGAATATGGAACACCTTTGCAACAAGAAAAAGGTTTGAACATATTGCATAGTTCAACAAGTCAATCATGAAAAATGACACCTATTGGTATAGGAGTCTAACACTGGCTCCACTTGGGGATGGCTTTTCCTAGTGAAAAGTCAAGAACAGCAGGTCAGATGTCTCGAAATGTCTTTAACTGAACCATGTAATCTTCTTTTTCTGGTAGCTTTATTGTATATATGATAGTAAAAATTTTGAAGCTTAGGGCATTCACTTCGGGATTCAACTTCAACAAGTCACCATCCAATCAAAACTTGATGCATTAAAAAGGATATATTATGTACATGTTAAAAAAAATCAGAACATCCTAGTAAATAGGATCAAAGTAGTGTTTTAGCATTCGACCATTGACTGGTCCTTCCTTAGCTTCTGAATCATCCAAATTCTTCAAAAAATATGTGTTATTTCCCTGTAAAGCATGAATGATGTAAGTTCCTTTCCATAAGAAATCAATTTTCCCATGTTTCCCTTTATCTTCCCTTATGGAATCCCATCTTAGAACTTTGTCTCCCAGTTGAAAATATTTTGCTTTAGTCCTTTTGTCAAACATCTTCTTTAACTTTTCATGTAAAAATTGGGATCGTTGATACACTTCTTCTCTGGTCTGCTGCAAGTGAATTGTTTGGTTTATTCTTCTCTGAATATCATTTGGTTCCACTTGAGCCTCTTGAAGTAACTTCATTACAGGAATTCCCAAGGATGATGGAAATCTAGCCTCCATACCATAAACTACTTCATACGAACTGGTCCCAATTGATTTTTGGGTAGTAAGCCTGTCTGCCCACAATGCATTGGTAAGTTTCTTATGCCAATTCTTCTTATTCTCTTCCAACAATCTTTTAATGATATTAATGAGGCTTTTATTGGAAGATTCAGCCAGTCCATTACCCTTAGGATAATAGGTTTTTGAATGGCCTAAAGTGATGTGATATTTATTGCAGAAACTAATCATTCTCTTAGACTTAAAAGCAACAGCATTATCAGTTATAATTTTCTCAGGACAGCCAAATCTTGAAAGTATATTGGTTTCTAAGAATCCTATAATTACATAATCATTGGCTTGTCTGGATGGGATTGCTTCAATCCATTTAGTAAAGTAATCTGTGGCAGTAAGGATCCATCTGTGTTGGCCGGAAGAGGGAGGATGGATTTATCCAATAAAATCCAAGCCCCATTGCTGAAAAGGTTTCTCGGTGGAAATTGGTTTTAATGGTAAGGGTAAAAATTTTCTCTTGCCTTCAATGATCTGACACTTATGGCAGGCCATTACAAATTTCTTAACATCTGAAAACAAGGTTGGCCAATAAAAACCAGCCCTTAAGATCTTATCTACAGTTGACTTCCAATAGAGGTGTCCACCACAATCTCCTGCATGGAATTCATTGAGAACCTTGTCAGCTTCATCTTTTAATAAACAATTTAATAGAATTCCATCATGATTCTTCCAAAAAAGAGCATTATCTAAAATACAATACTTTAAAGATGTCATTTTCAAAAACCTTTGTTTCGTTCTGGATAACCCTGGAGGAGCTTGCAGGTTTAACAAAACATAAATGATATCAGCGTACCAAGGTGAGTCTAAAAAGGCCTGACTGATTTGTGGAGTCGCCATCTCCTGTTCGTTATCCAGTTCATTAATGTTCAGGGCTTGGCAATTTGTTTCAGTCATGAGTTGAGCCAAACCTTGTCCTTTTATGAGTTTTGTAGGTCTTATTTCAATATCATATTCTAATATGGTAGCTATCCATTTACCTATTTTTCCTTCAATACCATCTTGAGTTAAGATGTCTTTAACGACAACATTAGGTACATAAGCTATCACATGAGAATACAATATATAAACTCTGAAATCTTTAATTTCTTTCACAAGTGCAAAAGCTTGTTTCTCCATGATATTGTATTTCAATGGTCATCTAAGTGCTTTACTAAAAAGGCTATTGGTTTTCACATCCTTGATCATCCTTTTTTCAAACATGCACAACAATATAAATTAAAATCATTTACATTAAATTACAATGAAAACTCCAGCTCACTCATTCAGCCTCTTGGCTCGTTGCGCATTTTTCTTTTCTTTGATTGTGTCTTTGTCCCTTTCGACTCTGTTTGTTTCCTTATTCACTGTCACAGGGTAACGGCCATCTATCATACATATGTAACTGTGCTTTTTATATCAAGCTAATTGATTCTCGGCACAATAATAAAAAGACGTTTTGATATGTGCTCTGTCGTGGTGTAACTACTATGTATCTGTAACAACGCCTTTTATATATAACACAACTTCAGCTCTCGGCATAATAGTAAAAGCTTGTTTAACATATAAAATGCCCTTTCGGGCCCACCATCTGAACTTTTTTTTGTGCTCTGATGCGATGAGTCTCCTCCGATGATTTCTGATTACGATTACACCCTTTGCAATTGTTCTGATGTGATTAATCGCAATCGCAAACTTCATCAGTATGTTCCACTACTCAGCCTTCGTGCCGATGCGATGGCCCCACACTGCATAGATATATGCATATATATATGTGTGTGTGTGTGTGTGTGTGTGTTCTCCAACGGAATGTAAAGACCCATGAATTCACTTTAGCGAATGCCCAACACGCACCTCATTTTCTATAAGTTTCGACTTTAGCACAATATATAAATATATCACCATGTATGCATATTCCCCGAGTCAAGCGTTATAAAAATTGATATAAGGGGTCGATTCCATTTAATAATTAGAATATCATTTATCCGAGCCCACTTTCCACGCTTTCCAATGCTATACATTACTCCTCGACTTCTTCCGATTGCGATTGATCGCAATCGCAATTTCCATTTGAATGTATCGACATTCCAATGCTCCGATGCTCTGATTCCGATGATTCATTGTTTACCGAAACTCAACCTTACATGAATCATATTTTATAAGCCCATCAGGTCCGGGACTTCATCGCAATCACAATCTTGTCTTATTTCGATGCGATGGATTATTGTTCACTCAATTGTGTCGATGCAATGAATCGCAATTGAATTCTTCTGATTTCGATTAGATCCTTTGTGATGGTTGCGATGCGATTAATCGCAATCGCAGCTTTCAATATTATGCTCCGATGTTCTTCCCTTACTCTGATGCGATTGATACCTTTGCGATCGATCCGATGAGATTAATCGCAATCGCATCCTTCAGTAGTGCGGTGCAATGAACAAAGGGTCCCACTCAAATCAAATATCTGGAACTCAAACATATATGAATCATAGTTTATAAGCCCATCGAGTCTAGTTCTTTAATCGCAATCACAATCTTTTGATAACAAGTTCCGCTGCCAACTTTTCTCCGAAGCGATTGGGTGAGGGTCCCACCTTATGGTACTTTGGTTCTTTGTTTAAGAGGCGCTACACTTATATAAAGCATTGCATATATATATGCTTCCGCTTCTTCTTTTAGTGTAACCTCTAGCTGGGTAATGATTCTCAGAATAAGTTTTATATATATACATTGTTGCTTGGGTTAAGATTCCCAGAATATTATTTATCCTCCCACCTGGGTTACGATTCTCGAAATTGTGTTTATGTATCCTCCCGCCTGGGTTACGGTTCCCGGAATAAGGTTTATATATATACATTGCCGCTTGGGTTAAGATTCCCGGAATATTATGTATCCTCTCACTTAGGTTACGATTCCCAGAATTTTCTTCTCGCTCTGTCTCTACCTCTGTTGTTCGACCATTTCATCTTTGCCTCTGCCTTCACTTTGCCTCTGCCTCTATTGCTCGTTTCATCTCGACCTTTTCATCTTGATGTTGTTTGATAATGGCTCTGCCTCTACTTTGATAACGGCTATGCCTCTATATCAGTTGCCTCTGCCTCTGCCTTAAACAGCGCTTTTCTACGTACGCTCGTTGCTTCCGCTCTATTGTTTGACTGTTACATTTCGATAGTCTTCTTCCTCCTGTCTCCTTTGCTTCCTTTGTTCACTTCTTTGTTGCATCCTTTGTCTGTCTCTGTCTTTTCTGCCTCCATTTCCTTATTGTTGGTTTAGGTACTTCTCCTTTGCCACAGGGTTTATTCAACTATGTTTATAAACATTGATAGACACAATCATCCATGCACAGTAAATTACACATAGGAGCCATTTATACTCCCAATTACAGAGTCTCATCATAGTCATGTAATGCTGGACAATTCCTCCCATAGATACAAATGAATCCACCTGCAAACACTTCTTCTTGTCTTGGCAGAACTTCTTCTTCTCTTAACTCTGCCCCTTTTTCAAAATCCAATGGCCCTCATTTTTTCCTCGCTACTCTGCACCTTGAATAGCTCTCTGCTTCTTTGCTATCCTTTGCTCCTTGACTGATGCTACTCCTTACTTCTCTTTTTGTTGTCTTTGCTACCTCTCTTTTTTCCTCCTCTTCTCCTTGAATGATGTTTCAAGTTCTCCTCCTTTGTCATCTTCTTTGCCATCAATGACAACATTTCCAACATATTCAACTTTTAACCTGTATTAAATTAACTCCCTATGTAATATATCCCTACCCATATTTTAATTTTAGCCTATGTATTATTTCCCCATGTGATATACTATTCCTTCTCTTCCCATAGGTTAAAACTATCCCCCATTATATATTAACCCTGCCTATGTTAATATTACACTTATGTCCATTTCATTTGTTAATAAAACACTACATCCACCTATCATATTTAATTTCAAACTATGTATTAAAACCTTATATTTAAATGCATATTACATATCCCTTTGTTGAGATTGCAACAAGATGATGAGCTTAGTGGAAAGGAGTCGCCTTCACTAAGTGGGCCCGCAGGCTATTTTTGGCGCAAAGTCTACTTTTAGACTATGTTTATTTTTAGACATATGGATCATGTTCTATGAGTTGCAGGATGCTATTTGTGGATGGTTGGTCAAGTCGGAAAAAATAGATGGACTTCTATTTTTAGACATATTGGGCGGAATCTATTTTTAGATTGCCAGTCTAAAAATAGATATGTAGAATATTATTAGCTCTTAATAATATTTGGACTCTAAACATTATCTTATTCTCTTGGAGCACTTCAGTTAAGTGCACAGATGTGGCACAGGAGCTGACAGAAGGAATTACGCTATTCCTGAGGGTTATGTGGAGCTATTGCATGGATACTTCGGTTAGAACTCATGTGACAGAGTTTGGTGGAGTTGATTGAGGAAGTTAGAGGAGTTGTATTCAGTTTAACTAATCTAAACATAGTTGAGCTATTTGTATCTAGTTTAACTGATTGATACAATTAGTGAGAGTGGTGTGAATTAATTATTAATTAATTCACTAATTATAAACTCATTAATCAACTAAAAGAATGCATCAGTTAACTTCAGTGCATGGACAGTTTCAGTGGAGACCAGTGCAGAAATAGGTGAAAGAGCAGGTTAACTATCAGTTGTGACTATACTGTTGCTATTTGCAACACACAGATAGGTGGAGAAGCCCATGAGGATTGCGCAGTACAAGCCAAGTGGTTTATCTATTTAATGAAGCCATCCCATAGCATTGAAAACGCAATAGAGGCTGGCTATCAAGTGGAAAAAGATTGGAGCATGTGTTTTGCTAGATCTAGCTTGATAGTGTGTAGCAATTGAGGGTGTGCATGAGAGCTTGTGAGGAGCTTTTGTACTATGATTGTTACATGATCTCCATGACATATAATATACGGATAGTTGGGGTTTTCAGCTTTAAGCTTTCCCATTAAATACTGTGTTCATATGTGTGATTGTTTGTGGTTTTAATGTATGCATGCAATTGATTTTATTTACGCATGTGATGATCAATGGTAGAAGAGATTTTGTATTATGCATGAAGCTAAAATAGTGTGTGATCAGGAGAATCTCGGTGAATAATATATCAGTTATTCAAAATTTCTACATGGTATCGGAGCGATATTGATCATTGGAGCAATTGCAAAACATTGAAGCGGTTGAGTTTTGTGCTGGTGGAATTCGAATTTGCAGCAGTGTTTTCTTGGTGTTGAAGTTGAGATGTCTTTCAACGGATTGCGATTGGAGTATGCCCTTGAGGGAAACTCGAATTATATTGCATGGAAGGACAGGATGGAGGCGGTGCTGGATGACAATGGGTTGAAGGAGTTCATAGATGCTGAAGTCCCAAAGCCTACTTCTAGCGATGCTGCCGTAATTGAGGCTTGGAAAAAGAAGATAGCAAAGTGTCGAAGGATTCTGTTGGAAGGTGTGAAGGATCACATAGTGTCCAACCTTCATGGTAAGGCTTCTCCATTCTTGATGTGGAAAGCCTTGAAAGATTTATTCCAAAGCAAGAGCGACCAGAGGAAGTTGGCGCTCAAGGATAAACTCAGAAACATAAAGATGGAGAAAGGCGACAGTATGCCCAAGTACCTCACAAAGTTCATCCAATGCAGGGATGAGCTGGGAAGTGTGGGGGTTACTATTGATGATGAGGACTTGGTGAGCTTGGCTCTCCTTGGGCTTCCGAAGAGTTGGCATTCCTATCAGGACTCTGTCAATGGTCGGGATAAATTGCCAGGATGGGAGCGACTTTGGTCGGATCTTGTGCAAGAGGAGATAAGGCGGAGTACCAGGGACAGATCTTCATCAAAGAAATCTGATGAAGAGAATTGTGCTTTGGCTGCCAAAGCAAAGAAGGGGAAGAGCAAGAAATCTTTTCATTCCGGTGCAAAAGGCAAGAAGCAGGACATGTCCAAGGTGAAGTTCTTTCACTGTCACCAACACGGAAATTATGCCACAAATTGTCCGCAGAAGAAGAAAAATAAGCAGGCTGCTAGATCTGCAGCTGGAGAGGCCTTAGCCTCACAGTTTGAGCTGGATTTTTCGCTGATCGCATGCTTGGTCTCAAGTGTGATGGGTTCAGTGTGGTTTTTGGATAGTGGTGCGTCTTTTCACATGACAGGAGATCGAGATTTGTTTACTGATCTGGATGAGAAAGATCTTGGAGTGCACATCGAGATGGGCGATGATGGTAGATACAGTGCGACCAGTATCGGTACCATTTCCTTTGAGAGGGAGTCTGGTAAACCCTTCGGATTTAAGGAAGTGATGCATGTTCCAGGATTGAAGAAGAATCTTATCTCTGTGGCGATGTTAGAAGACAAGGGATATGATGTTTTCTTTAGTGAGGGAAAGGCTTTCCTGCGCAGTAAGGCAACTGGTGAGACCCGGAGGATAGGGGTTCGAGTTAAGAACCTTTATCAATTGCAGGTAGATGGCTGCGCAGCAATGGCAGGCAAGGCAGAAGGAGTGGTGAGTCGAGATGATGGCGAGTTGTGGCACCGGAGATTGGGCCACCTTCACCATGGAGCTTTGAAGATACTGCAGCAGATTTCTACTGGGCTTCCTAAAGGCACTCTTGCACAGTCAGATCAGTGCAAGGGGTGTACCTTAGGAAAATTTGTGAAAGCCACCTTTCACGAGAAGGATAGTCGCGCCACGACGATCCTTGAGAGAATTCACACAGACGTGTGTGGACCTTTCTCAGTAGCTTTGACAACAAAGCACAGGTATTATGTGATCTTTGTTGATGATTTTTCTCGTAAGTGCTGGATCTTCTTCATGCAGAAGAAGAGCGAGACATACTCAAAGTTCTGTGAGTTCAAGGCGTTGGTGGAGAAAGAATTGGGGAAGCAAGTGAAGGCTCTTAGGAGCGACAATGGTGGTGAATTCATATCCGGTGAATTCAAGGAATTTTGCAGCGTAGAAGGAATTTGAAGAGAGCTCATAGCACCTCATAACGCACAGCAGAATGGGGTTGCTGAGCGGAAGAATAGAACGATCGTGGGTGCTACACGGGTGATGTTGCATGATCAAGGCCTACCCATTCACTTGTGGGTAGAGGCGTGAAATACTGCAGTATATGTGCAGAACCGTTGTCCTCACAGGATACTTGGCATGAGTACACACGAGGAGGCGTTTTCTGGTAAGAAGCCTGATATTTCCCATTTGAGGATTTTTGGTTCACCTGTTTACATTCATGTGACGAAGGATGCCAGGAAGAAGCTGGAGCCGACCACAGAGGTTGGGATATTTTTGGGGTACACTGATACGCCCCACAACTATCGTGTGTATTTTCCAAATAGTCGCAAGACTGTTGTGCGACAGGATATCAAATTTCATGAGGAGAAAGCCATGAAGTGTTCGCTTGAGAGGGAGCCACACTTGCATGCAAATGAGGAGCTATTAGTTCCTAAGGATGAGTCTCAGGATGTGGATCAGCCACAAGATGAGGTTCATGGAGTGGAAGAGACCACTCAGGCAGTGCCAACCATCAAAGGGCAGAAGCGCACTACAGAATTTGAGCGACTGGCTCAAGATGCAGAGAAGGTTGTAGGAGCACCTACATCACAGAGAAGACAGAGACAGTCACCTGACCGGTATACTGGATACATGGCTCTTATGAGCAAGTGTATCATGACAGAGCCATCCTCTTTCGAGGAAGCTGTGGAGGATCCTGCATGGGTAGATGCCATGGTGGAAGAGTATGATTCGATTTTCAGAAACAGTGCATGGGAGATTGTCCCAAGGTTGGAGGGGAAATCAGTGGTGGGTTCGAGATGGATCTACAAAGTGAAGCAGGCAGCTGACGGGAGTGTGGAGAAGTACAAGGCAAGATTTGTTGCCCGAGGCTTCTCACAGATTGAGGGGATCGATTATGAGGAGACCTTTGCACCTATCACAAGGTATTCTTCCATACGAACGATTCTTGCTCTCTCAGCGCAGATGGGGTGGCACATTCATCAGATGGATGTGAAGACTGCGTTCCTCAATGGGGTGATTGAGGAGGAGGTGTACATAGAGCAGCCCGAAGGTTTCAAGATCTTCAGCAGCGAGTCGCATGTGTGCAGGCTCAAGAGAGCGCTGTATGGGTTGAAACAAGCACCTCGTGCTTGGTACACACGGATAGACAGTTATTTCACCGAACTTGGATTCTCCAAGAGTGAGGCGGATCCTAACCTATACCAGATTGTGGTGGAGGGTAAGTTGCTGATCATTGTACTTTATGTAGATGATTTGATTTTGACAGGTGATGAGCTGTTGATACTCTTATGCAAGGAGGATCTTGCAAAAGAGTTTGAGATGAAGGACTTGGGCCTCCTTCATTATTTCCTGGGATTGGAAATTTGGCAGCGCAGTGATGGACAGTTTGTTTCTTAGGGTAAGTATGCCCGGGAGATACTGGAGAAGTTCAACATGCATGGCTGCAAGCCTGTTGATACTCCTCTTCCTAGTGGTTGGAGGAAGGAGGATGCTACTTCGACGGAGGTAGTGGATGCCACTGTTTATCGACAGTTGGTGGGGTCGCTTATGTATCTGGTCAATACACGACCCGACATATGCTATGCAGTTAACCAGCTTTCACAAGCTATGGTTAAGCCTACCAAGCTCTTTTGGAAGGCGGGGAAGCATGTATTGAGATATCTTAGAGGCACATCAAGATATGGATTATGGTACAGACAGGAGGATGAGTTGAGGCGGCATGGCTTCATGGATTGGTATCATCATATCAGAGATTGTGTGCAGCGGAAGGTCATGTTACTTTCATACATTCCTATGGAGGATCAGGATGCTGATATCTTGACGAAGGCGCTCACCAGGAGCAAATTCGAATACCACAGAGGCAAGATAGGGGTTGCAGATAATCCATATCTTGTTGAGAGGGAGTGTTGAGATTGCAACAAGATGATGAGCTTAGTGGAAAGGAGTCGCCTTCACTAAGTGGGCCGCAGGCTATTTTTGGCGCAAAGTCTATTTTTAGACTATGTCTATTTTTAGACATATGGATCATGTTCTATGAGTTGCAGGATGCTATTTGTGGATGGTTGGTCAAGTCGGAAAAAATAGATGGACTTCTATTTTTAGACATATTGGGCGGAATCTATTTTTAGATTGCCGGTCTAAAAATAGATATGTCAAATATTATTAGCTCTTAATAATATTTAGACTCTAAACATTATCTTATTCTCTTGGAGCACTTCAGTTAAGTGCACAGATGTGGCACAGGAGCTGACAGAAGGAATTACGCTATTCTTAAGGGTTAAGTGGAGCTATTGCATGGATACTTTAGTTAGAATTCATGTGACAGAGTTTGGTGGAGTTGATTGAGGAAGTTAGTGGAGTTGTATTCAGTTTAACTAATCTAAACATAGTTGAGCTATTTGTATTCAGTTTAACTAATTGATAAAATTAGTGAGAGTGGTGTGAATTAATTATTAATTAATTCACTAATTATAAACTCATAAATCAACTAAATAATGCATCATTTAACTTCAGTGCATGGATAGTTTCAGTGGAGACCAGTGTAGAGATAGGTGAAAGAGCAGGTTAACTATCAGTTGTGACTATACTGTTGCTATTTGCAACACACAGATAGGTGGAGTAGCCCATGAGGATTGCGCAGTTCAAGCCAGGTGTTTTATCTATTTAATGAAGCCATCCCATAGCATTGAAAATGCAATAGAGGCTGGCTATCAAGTGGCAAAATATTGGAGCATGTGTTTTGCTAGATCTAGCTTGATGGTGTGTAGCAATTGAGGGTGTGCATGAGAGCTTGTGAGGAGATTTTGTACTATGATTGTTACATGATCTCCATGACATATAATATACAGATAGTTGGGGTTTTCAGCTTTAAGCTTTCCCATTAAATGCTGTGTTCATATGTGTGATTGTTTGTGGTTTTAATGTATGCATGCAATTGATTTTATTTCCGCATGTGATGATCAATGGTAGAAGAGATTCTGTATTATGCATGAAGCTAAAATAGTGTGTGATCAGGAGATTCTCGGTGAATAATATCTTAGTTATTCAAAATTTCTACACCGCCGCATAGAAATCTCAGGCCCCACGCCTTTCAACCCCACAACTTCATCGCAAGATCTCGATTGCTCGCTCCTATCCACCAGATCTAACGGTGACCATTCCCAATCACACATTTCATTCCGCGATCAATAAAAAAACTCAAACCTTGCAATAAAATTTGTTTTCAGAGTTTCTCTCACCTTCACACGTCCAAATTTCATTCGATCACACTGATTGAATCAATCCCGCTTACCACCTTTCGACCATGCGAAAAATGCCTAATGGTTTTCCTCCCCCGCTCCTAAACCACCTTCCTATTTTGAATTAACCTATGTTCAATGCATTCAACGTTCATTAAATTCATTAAGATTTCTTATAAAACACCGGAGATACCATTCATCCAAAACGTTATTCTGATTTTAATACCATAAGATGATTCTAGACCAAAAAATAACATTTTCGCTCTGTTTCCAGCCCAAAAACAAACAGAAATCTTCGAATTTGATTGCTTCAATCATTGCAAGAGACCTCAAATTGCATATAAAGATCAGAAAAAGCTTATGAAATCTTTCCAACCCCAGAAACCCTTTTTCGCAAAAAAATTCCAAATTTTACAGCTATTCTTCAAAGAGAAAAGACTCATCCATCATTCTAAAAGAGTTTTACAGTTCATTGAATTAGTTAGGAGCCTATGTACCTCAAGAAAACCCCATTGCTTCATAAATCCTTCAATTATACAAACACTAAGCATTTACTTACAGTTTCTGAAGCCTTGACCTGTTTTAGAACAAACTTTGATTAAATTTGACCATCTTCAGACCTGAGAAAGCCATCTCAAACCTTCAAAACCTTTCCTACAGTACTCAGGAATCCTTATGCATAAAAATTAAGGTTTTAGGATTGCTTTATTATAGAAGGACCACTGTAAACCCTAGATATCATCTCCTAAGACTATAAGGTCAATAAAATTACTCTTTTGATATAGAAAATATAGTTTGAGTCAAATTAATCATAATTATTCCTTTTGCAACTAAATATAGAACCCCTGTCATATCTAAAATCTTTCTGTAAACTGTTTAAAATTACAGAAGTGTTTCACAGGCCTAAATCAGTGTTTTAAAGGTTAAAAGTATTGAAATTGATTATATCAAACCTATAAATGTCTTCCAAAGGCACCATTGTGATCAACCCTCTACAACCTCCTGTTGTAGATGTAGAACATATTCCCCTGGCAGATGTAGATTTAAAAATTATAGATCTTGTGATAGAGTTTAAACTTCTTGAGCTCCAGCTGGAGCCAAGAGAAATCCCTAGACCAAGATGACGAGTTTTTTATCTGGGAATCAAATTTTCCTAAATATGTTGTTCGTTATACTCACCGATGCATAGAATCAATCAAATTATCCAATATTGTTATTCTCTAGATCAAAGAGCCATTGTGAATTCTGAAAAAGAAGTGTTGTTTACCATTACAGTTGAATCTATCAACCAGTTGCTTCAGTTATAGCATGAGCCTAATGAAGTTCCTTTATCAATTGTGTTATCACTCAGATTTTCCTTGAAGTTGTTGGGAAGAGGAAAGGGGTCCGAGGTAACCACAAACCAATATTTTAGGTACAGAATCTAGCCAATCTGTACCCAGAGAGGGCTCTCTCTGTATAATTTAACTTTGTTTTAGAAGATATTAGGCTAGTTATAAAGTCCAGGGGTTTTGTTTGAAATTAGTTGGTGGAATTTGATAACTAAGGGAAATATTGAGTATTTCAAGCCATTGGGCTATGGAGTCAAAAATATGGCTTCACTGGATTAAGTTTCTTGACAAAAGATGGTTTTACAGGGCAAGATAATCAAACAAAGAACAATTATAGATCTTAAAATGAATGGGAAGGAATTAAATGGATGAAAGGCAATTAAGAATCTTTCAACACATTCATAAGAGGGAAAATTAAGTGATTATTAACAAAGAGCAATTAAGTATTCTTTATTAAATAATCAAATGCTTAAACCAGAAAAACAGGAGCAATTAAGAATTCACTGTTTAAACCAGTTTAGAAGAAAACATTTAGAATAACAATGATTAAAATCAGATTAAACTTAAGTACTTTCTGATTTAATCCTTTTCATTAATCATTCAGAAATGAAACACAGTGATATAATAAACAAATATAAAGACTTTAAAACACAAGAGAAAGATGACTTATTGATCCGTAGTCTGACACATGAAATCCTGTAAAAAGTCTTTCGCTTCAATTCATCATCCAGCTTGGCCACAAAAAATTTCTCCAATAGCACTTTATTCCAAATAGTCAATGTTACAGCAAAGTCTAAAAAATCCACCCCAAAATACTTCCAAGAGTGAAGTATTTATACAAATTCTAAACTAAAATATCTTGAAAAAATATCAAGATTAGTTCACAAATCTCTCCAACTATTTTACATAAATAGAACTTAAGTAAAATACACTCAAACTAATGCATCTATTTGGAACTATTTTGTATGGATAGGTGATGACAAAGAGGAGAATTCGAATTTGATCCAACTCTTAGTTGATGATGAGGCATCCAAGTCACTAACTGCTTCCTTTCTTTGTGCAATCTGCTCCAACAATTCTGCAAACTTGGGGTCCAATGATATCTTCGTATTTCTCAATCCGTAATAGATATGTAAAAAGTGAAAGAGGTTATTGTGGATTAATATGTTGGTGAGATAAACCTCTTTCAGTTTCCCCAAATTCCTCTCCAGCTGTACATAATATTCTCTGTAAAAAATATGTGTAAAACAGAGTTTTACAGAGTCTGAAAAATATCTTCTAAAGATGTGCGTGTATCTCTCATTATGAAATCACTGTGCAAAAAGTGAGATAGGTTGTTGTAGATGGGTCCCTTAGGAACATAAACCTCCTTCAGTTTTGTAAAATGTATTTCTAATTGGCCACAATATTTTCTGCAAAATGATGACTTGACTGTAATTTTCTGCAAAAAGTGCTTTCCAACTTTGTTTAATATTTCCAAAACCATAATAGCTGTTAGAAAAGTGAGAGAGGTTTTTGTAGATGGTCCTCTTAAGAACATAAACCTCCTTCAGTTTTGAAAAATTCATCTTTTATTGATCAC
The DNA here is from genome assembly GCA_034641835.2 of Pinus albicaulis. Taxonomy (NCBI): domain Eukaryota; kingdom Viridiplantae; phylum Streptophyta; class Pinopsida; order Pinales; family Pinaceae; genus Pinus; species Pinus albicaulis. Next base: position 1,833,021,778 of record CM076578.1, on the reverse strand, counting down.
AATAGTTTCTTCAAAACAATGACTAAAGCATGAAATTTCTGCAAAAATGTTCCTTCTTGTTGTGTTTTTCATCTTTTCACCTTTTTGTTCTTTTAACTGTTTTAATTTCACTTTAGATAAAATTCAATGTTGGTGAAAGTATTTTCATCTCTTTTTACCATTTTATTTCCTTTTTAATTACTTTTACTGTTTACCTTTGACTGCTCTGTAACTTCATTTTAACTTTCACTCTGACTTTTACCTGATACACTTTAACCACTAATACTCTTTAACTATTATGCTCTCTAACCTCTGTTATCCTTTTATCCTCCTTTATCATGACTTACTATAGTACATAATCAAAAATTCATGTAAGGATAATTTTACAAAATTTCAAACATTTATTTTCACCATTTAGCTTCCTGTATTCTAGTTCTTTGCAACGGCAAAAAGCTCAAAGAGGATTTTCACTGAGAACAAGGTTTTTAATTTGGAAATCCCTATCTACTAGAGGCAGATAGTCTAAATCTCTATGAGGGGAATTCAGGGGTGCGACATTAAAAGCCACGTGAATTTCCATTTCTGGTTCTTGTAGATTTAGAAATGAATTGCGGGTTTTGACGAAAAACGAGCACAGTCACAGGATGGGGAAGGAAATTGCAATTGAGGAATGAACTAAAGACCAGTCTTAAACTCTGCTGCAGTTTTTCGTGTAGAATTTAAAACAAACGCCAAGTTTTTACAGATTTTAACAGGAATTAGGGTAAATACCTGTTTTCCGGGAAATAAACAGTGACTAAACAGGTGCTAGCTATGGCGGATGAACTCTGGATTACTCGACTGCAATTTTCTTCAGCAAGGTAACGGTTGGAAAACTTTGACAGTTGATTTCGAAATTCGTTGCATGGGACACGGGTCACTGCGTGAAATAATGAAAATGACGCGGGTTCTTTGTTTTATTCATAAAGTCAAAGGTTGGAGGGTGTTTTTATTATTTTAATGGATGATGTCAGCAAGTACGGTGGTTTCGTCACGGGAGGTAAGCGGTAAGCGGTTTCTATCACATTGCTTTTGAGGAAAGGCGGTTTTCAACGGAGGGCGAGCGATTCCATACGATGAACGACGCGTGGCGCATCACTGTTCAGAAAACCGCTTGGCCATCGCGCGTTATCGTTCGGACGAGGATGGCCAGCGATATTGATAATAACCGTAGATCTGAGATTAGTCGATCGAACGGTTGTCGGGAAAGGAAGATGACAGGGAATTATCTGGCGGGCCCGACGTAATTTATTATGAAATAATCGCATCGGGGGCATTTTGATTGGTGGATTAGGTTATTAATTAACCATGGGGGTTAATTAATCCCTTTATATGGCAGAGTATCGATTTTGTTTATTAATTGGAAATTCAACCAATTAATTAAATTTATATGGTTATTTTTCAACCAACGGGCGGGATATTATTATTTGGGAATTTTATTATTAAAATAATACGGGAAAAGGGAAAATTTACATAGGGATTTAAATAATAAGTTAAAAATTAATATGGCAATGAATGAAGCGCTAAGTGTAAAACATCAAGGTAATGTATTTAACTTATGCTTTTATGAATGGGGTTTTTAATGAAATATTGCATGATTTTCCTAAGTAAAATGGGATTTTACTTAGGAAAAGATTTTTTAGAAGTGAGTGAATGTCATGATGAATGATTTTAAGTACTTAGGATTTTCCAATTATTGGGCCGAGGGTCCGGTCCCTCCAAAAGTCAAGGAAATGCCTTGAGCCCCTTTAATTTTCAAATGCCTTAGTACTTAGGGGAAATTAGTGAATTTTTTAGGGAAAAATGAGAAGGGAAGTTAATAATCTGACTTTGCTTTGCTTGAAATTCTTCTAGTGTAGTGTCTGCCTTTGCACTTGTGATGAAAGTAAAGATTTAACACATTTAGAGTCATTATCCATCACATGTAATTCTGCAACAACATCTACCTACCCTACCTACTTTATACTACCATTTTTTCTTCTTTATTAGGGTGCACTTAGACTGGAAAACCCTCATCACACTTTTTCTTTTACATCTGAAAATCTATCTAAGTCTAACCTTATTACATCCAAGGGCTCAGATTAAACTGTTGAACTCCTTTTATTTACTCTACCTATCTACTTATCTGCCAAGATTAAACAGTTTGGTCAGATTTTATTCTCTATCTCTAAAACATAAAATTGAAAGATGAACTAGCCAAGCTTGAATTGTTTGACTGTTCATAAATTGTGGCATGAAAAACAAGTTGCACACAATCTTATTTATTACATAAGAGCAAAAAGTAGTGGCATTTATACTTGCACACTTTCCTTGGCCTTTATTTTGGTGGCGTTCATTTTCTTTTACTTTTTTGGCCACTTTTATTCTTTTCACCCTTTGATTTTTCTTTTAGGGTATACCCTCTTTACATTTTTTTAAATTTTTTGATTTTTTGAAAATATGGAAACCTTTGCAACAAGAAAATGTATGAACATATTGCATAATTCATCAAGTAAATCATGAAATATGACACCTATTGGTATAGGAGTCTAACAAATTGAAGCCCTCACTAAGTTCTATTTGGAGTTGGATTTTCCCAAGAGATTTCAAAATTTTCAAACCTTCATGCCATCTTATGTGGAAATTCCTAAACTCAATCCTCCATACTCCTCTGCAAAATACTTAGAAAGAACTAGACATATTATTTCCATGTTATCTTATATACTTGGGTATTTCACAGATGAACATGCTGATACATCAGTACTTGGTTTCTTGTCCATTTTTGTACCTGGCCAACCCCCTGCAGATATCTTTTACTTTGCCCAATATATTGCTGATAGCATCCATAAGCAACCAGTAAAACTGCATACTAAAGGTGTATTTAGGTATTCTTCATTTCTATTCCACATGTTCCTTTATTTCGAGTCTAAAAATTTTCCTATAACTCTTCAGAAACTTGATGTGGAAGGAAATCCACAGTCTATTCTATTCTCGACTTCCTTGATAAGGAAGGAGTTAAATGAGTTTACTTATTCAGATTTCATAGATTCTTTCATTCATCCCTTGGTTAATTTGCTAAAAAACAGTGTTCAGCCCAGGATAAGCAATGAAATCAAGAAGGTTTTGAAACTATCTGAGCAAAGCAGGACAGGTGATTGGTATTTATACCAAAATCACACTGAAATCAGAGTTTATGGGTCAAGCCTAATTCTTTTAAATTTCCTAAATAATTCCCCATGAGTTTGTTTTCTCTAGAGTATATAAGGAAATTTTTGAACTTAGATGCTATAAATGTAATATTCCCAATTAGCCACTACTAGGAATATTATAATTGCTCCATTTTTTTGAAGTAGAAGAGTAAAAGGACAATCAAACAAATCCCAGTGTGAAAAGGGATTATATTAGGAGGACAAATAAATCCACCTTGGTGTGAAAGAGGGGCAATGCAAGTGAACTAGATCTAGTTGACCAATTCAACAGCGCTGCTACAAGAGGAGGGAAACCAACAAGGACAATGAAGCTTTGAAAGAGGAATCTTTCCTAGGAAGTCACCTCAACAATGAGTGGGGTCCGGGGTGAGGAGGCTCACCAAGGATAAGAAGGAGGAGATAACAGCAAGGGAGGCATTCAGTATTCATCTATGTTTGGTCTTCTTGACTACTTGCAAGGTTCAGCTTTTTAGCTATAGTTGCAGCACTGTTTAGTGCAAAGGATTCTCATGCGGGAATTCCACCTTCACCTTTGGATCAGCTTGTTTAAGAGATCAAAAGGGAATTTACTGAGCTCATTTTACATCATATAACTTGATTTTATTCAGCCATCAACACCTACAGTGCAGTCACTTCCATTAACTGCATATTTTCTGCAGTTGCAGCAGTAGCAGGGGTAAATCCCCTTGGTTTTGTGCTTGTATTGGAGGAGGAGGTGCCTATTTCCCTCTGGGAAGTCTATTGAGGATGCCTTTGGCCATTTTCTATATTGTGCATCTATTTCATATAATATTTATTCTTATGTAATACAGAGCTGCAGTGGACTCTGTTATTTTCTGCAGTACTGCATTTGATAATTATATTTTGCTAGACCCCTGTCGGGGTATTCTAATGTCCATGTAAAGGAGGTCAAATCTCCCATTTCTGATTCTATGATTAATGAAATCTCCAGATATGTATTGTAACATCTTTTTCTGTAGAAACCCTAATGAAAATTATGTTGTTTCAGTCTTCAGGAAATTCTATTGTGTGAAGTCATGGGATTAGCATACTTTTGAGCACATTTGAGCTGGGGAGATCTGTTTAGTGTAGCTAGAATGATGTTTTTATGATTCCATTTCATATTTAAGCTGAATACATCATATATAAGAGGATCCAAGTCCTGTTTTTCATTTCTGTTGCATGGTTTTCCTTATACAGTGTCCTCGTTGAACATATTGCAAAAATTCCCGAAAAAGAATATTACAGTGGTATCAGAGCTTTTCTCTTGGCTCAGCTTGTGGGGACAACCTATCTTCAGCATGGAGGAGGAATATATTTCTAATCTCCTACTTTAGACCCTGCAAAACATTGCAAGGGACCTTATGGAGATGAGGCATGAAGGGGATTCTATAGGGTTTTGCCATGAGGCAAGCACCAACACTTAAAATGGCATAGAGCATTCAGCTGCACTACAACGCTCTACCATGCCTTCATTTATCTCTAGAGGAGATAAGTAGGGAACTCTGGGAGGGTATTTTGAGGAATATGAATCCCAATATCAGAGGTTCAAAGAGCACTTGAGCTTTCAAAAGTTTTGTCAGATCAAGGATGGAAGGAGGGTCAATCCTCATCAAGAGGGGGAGAACTTGATGCAGGGATCAGCCCTACAGTGCAGTATGGTAATGTTCTTCTTGCCCACATTTGATGGAACACCTAAGTGTTCAACCAAGGCTTGGGTGGAGAAGCTAGACACATACTTCCAGCTCAACAAGGTTTTTGAAATAGAAGCCATCAAGATAGCTGCGCTGCACCTAGAAGGGGAGGCTCAAGAATGGTGGTTTCATGGACTGACCACACTTGGGCATCATCACATCACTTCATACTTAATTTTCACCAAGAGGCTAGTAGAGAGATTTGATCCAAGAGATTCAGAGGCCCATTTTGTCAAGTTAACCAAGCTCAAACATGAGGGAGATCTTGAGGATTATATTGCTGAATATTTGTAGCGTTCAGTGATGGTATCCAACTCACTATGAGCAATAAGGTATGCATGTTTATTAATGGGGTGGCTAAACCATTGCAGGGGTTGGTCAAATCCACTAAACCAACCACGCTCCTTGAAGCTATGGAGAAAGCTAGAGACTTACAACACATCTTGTCCAGGGCAAGAACATTATTGTAGAAGGAGACCTCCTCGAGGCTAAAGAAGACAACCTTGTTCGTGATTTGGAGGGAGAATGTGTTGCAGGAGGGACACATTATGTCAAGACCTCCTCCAAGAAGGAGGCCAGTGCTATACCATCCATAAAAGATTTTTCTCCAAGAGGGGGAGCTATTGCAGCATTAAGAGGGGTCCCAAAATATCTGAATTTGAGGGTGAGAGGGACTATTATGGGGAAAAGAGTCTCTGTGTTGATAGATAGTGGGGCAACTCATAATTTTATTGATGCACAGATTGTACAGAGGAGATGGATCCACATGGAGGATTTTGAGGGATTCTCAGTTTTGGTCCCAGGAGCTATGACCCTACAATGTGCAAAGTATGTTCCGGCACTAACCATTACCATGGGGACCTACACCTTGATAGACCAATTCTTTGTGGTAGATATTCCAGACACCAATGTCATATTGGGAGTCCAGTGGTTGATCACTCTTGGGAGAGTTACAACTAATTGGAGAACCTTGGAGATGGAATGGACAAAAGGGAAGAATGGTCAGTATCAAAAGGTCAAGGGTATAAACACATACCCCCCTCAGGTTGTTTCAGCACACAGGATGGAGGTAGACCTACGCAGAGGGGATGTCGAACGGGTATTGGAGCTTCATATATTAGAAGTAAGGGGTAAGGATTCACCAGTGCATCTAGATGTTCAGTCTCTGTTGGATCGGTATTCTAGAGTATTTGGAGATATCCCACCAGGGAGACCTCCTGACCGGGGGTTTGAACACACTATTGAGTTCGAACAAGGGATCCAAGTAGTAATTACCACTCCTTATAGGCACCCCAAGGCTTATATGGATGAGATTGAGGGCCATCCAAGCGCTGCTAGCTCTAGGACACATCCGGCCTAGTACTAGTCCTTTTGCTTCTTCAGTGGTCTTGGTAAAGAAGAAGGATGGCACATTGAGGATGTGCATTGATTATAGAGCCTTGAACAAGAATACCATGAAGAACAGGTACCCTATACCCAGGATTGATGAACTCATGGATGAGTTGAGGGGTTCTAAATACTTCTCCAAGATTGATTTGAGATCCAAGTATCATCAAATCAAGGTGAGGGAACAAGATATCCCCAAGACACCGTTCGGATGTCACTATGGGCATTTTTAGTTTCAAGTGGTGCCCTTTGGATTGACCAATGCCCCAACAACTTTCTAATATTTCATGAACCACATCTTCTGTGGTCATTTGATAAAGTTTGTATTGGTCTTCTTTGATGATATTCTTATCTACAGCCACACTTGGGAGGAGCACCTGCGCCATATTGAGACATTTTTACATATCCTCAAGGAGCAGCAATTCTATGCCAAGCTCTCCAAATGTGAATTTTTCCTCACAGAGATGTTGTATTTGGGGCACATCATAGGAGTGGATGGAGTGAGGATACATGAGGAAAAGATCCAGGCTATCAAAGATTGGCCTAAGCCCAGGAATGTCACAGAACTCAAGGGGTTTGTGGGCATATGCACTTATTACCGGAAGTTTGTGAAAGGGTTTTCACAGCTAGCAGCACCACTCACAGACTTGAAAAAGAAGGGAGCTTTCCATTGGACACCTACAGTGAAGAGGGATTTTGATAAGCTCAAAGAGGTAATGAATAGTTGTCCTGTTTTGGTTCTGCCTGATTTTTCTCAACCTTTTGTTCTAGAATGTGATGCATCAGGTGAAGGGATTGGAGCACTCTTGATGCAAGGTGGGCATCCTATAGCCTTTGAGAGCAGGAATTTTCTCCCTCATGAGAGGTTATACCCCATCTATGATAAAGAGATGTTGGCTATCATGCATGCATTAGCCAAATTCCTGCAATACTTGGTGGGGAATCAGTTCAAGGTGAAGACTGACCATAACATCCTTAGATTCTTCCTTAAACAGAGACAACTGTAGGAGAGACTACAGAAGTGGGTGATAAAAATAAAAGCATATGATTTTAACATAGAATATGTCAAGGGGAAGAGCAATGTAGTAGTTGATGCTCTATCCAGGAGGCCTATAGCGCTATCCTTGAGGGGCATGGATGCAGATTGGAAGGCTCAACTTTTGGTTGAGTATTCCAAAGATGATATTACATGTGAGATACTTTATGGGGTGGTATCGGATGAGAGGTATAGGGTGATTGATGAGATCATCTATTACTGAGATCGGATCTTCTTGGCTAAGAACTCCAAGCTCAAGGAGAAGATCCTACTAGCATCACATGATTCTCCACTTGCAGGGCATCAAAGTTTCACAAAGACTTATAGCGCCATAAGGGAGAGATTCTCATGGAAGGGTCTAAAAGAGGATATGCTCCAACATGTCAGAGGGTGCACAATTTGTCAGCAGAACAAGGGAGAACACACCCACCCTGCTGGGTTATTGCAGCCACTAGCTATTCCAAATGGGAAGTGGGAAAGCATCTCTATGGACTTCATCACCGGTCTACCGACAGTACAGGGTAAGGATTGTATCTTTGTAGTAGTTGATAGACTAATAAAGTACTCTCACTTATTTTCCATTTCTGCATATTATATTGCTTCACAGGTAGCTGAACTCTTCTTCAGAGATGTATTTAGACTCCATGGTCTCCCAAGGACCATAGTGAGTGATCAGGAAAACCGCTTCATGGGTGGCTTTTGGCAAGAACTTTTCCAGTTAGTGGGGAATGATTTGACTCCAAGCACTAGCTATCACCCACAAACCGATGGACAGACTGAGATAGTGAATAATTGGCTAGAAGGCTACTTGAGGAACTATGTAGCAGGGCAGCAGAGGGCTTGGTTGCATTGGTTCCACTTGGGAGAGTATTGTAACAACACTACTCACCATATATCTATTGTCATGACTCCATTCCGAGCCTTATATGGGTATGAGGAACTCTCATTTTCTGATGTTATGTTTGGGGCAAGTAAGGCTCCAAGAGAAAAGGAATGGATTCAAGAGAATCAAGACATACTCAGAGCACTCGAAGACAACATTGCTACTGCCCAAAACCAGCAAAATATGTATGCAGACAGTGTTCAGATAGAGAGACAGTTTGAGGTGGGAGATCTACTATATCTACGTCTTCAGCCTTATAAATAGTCCACACTCAAGGAGAAGGAGCTGAGAAGCTCAAACCACGTTTCTATGGGCCATACAAGGTGATCAAGTGTGTCGGTAAGGTAGCATATAGGCTGGAGCTTCCCAAGGGAAGCAAGATCCACAATATCTTCCAGGTCTCTTGCCTCAAGAAGGCCATTGGGAGGGATGTAGTTTCCAACATGGATCTTCCCCCCATTGATGATGAGGGCCACCTAATTTTGCAGCCAGAAGCAATATTGGACACAAGGGAGAGACATCTAAGAAACAGAGTCATCAAGGCATATCTAATTTGATGGGGGAATCTACCAGATGAGGATGCCACTTGGGAGGGAGAGAAGATCTTGCAGCATCCTTCTTTACTGTTGCTTGTGGGCAAGCAACTTTTCAGCGGGGAGGACTGTAATGTTCCCAATTAGCCACTGCTACTTGGAATATTATAATTGCTCCATTTTTTTGAAGTAGAAGAGTAAAAGGACAATAAAACAAATCCCAGTGTGAAAAGGGATTAGATTAGGAGGAAAAATAAAGCCACCTTGGTGTGAAATATGGGAAATGCAAGTGAACTAGATCCAGTTGACCAAGTCAACAGCGCTGCTACAAGAGGAGGGAAACCAACAAGGATAGCGCAGTTTTGAAAGAGGAATATTTCCTAGGAAGTCACCTCAACAATGAGTGGGGTCCGGGGTGAGGAGGCTCACCAAGGATAAGAAGGAGGAGATAGCAACAAGGGAGGCATTCAGTATTCATCTATATTTGGTCTTCTTGACTACTTGCAAGCTTCAGTTGTTTAGCTGTAGTTGCAGCACTGTTTAGTGCAAAGGATTCTAATGCAGGAATTCCACCTTCACCTTTGTATCAGCTTGTTTAAGAGATAAAAATGGAAGGTCCTAAGCTTATTTTACATCATCTAACTTGAGGTTATTCAGCCATCAACACCTATAGTGCAGTCACTTCCAGTAACTGCGTCTTTTCTACAGTTGCAGCAGTAGTAGGGGTAAACCCCCTTGGTTTTGTGCTTGAATTAGAGGAGGAGGTGCCTATTTCCCTCTAGGAAGTCTATTGAGGAGGGCCTTTTTCCATTTTCTATATTGTGCATCTATTTTATATAATATTTAGTCTTATGTAATACATAGTTGTAGTGGACTACGTTATTTTCTGTAGTACTACATTTTATATTGATATTTTGTCGGAAACCCATGCCGGGGTGTTCTTGTTGGAAATACTGAGAGGGGGGGGTGAATCAATATTCCTTTCAATTAGAGCGTTAGTTAATCTTCAATTATTATCAATGTTTGTACAATGATAGCATCAAACAAGAGGAACACAAATGCACACAATTTTTAAGGTGGAAACCCACTCCGGGACAAAAACCACCTAATGCTCCGGCTCCGGCTCCCCATTGGATGGACGCTCCAACGTCCGAGATTCTTCAGTAGTCAACTGAACGGATTCCCAACACCTAATTAGCTACAACTCATCCTAGCACCACCCTACCACCCTATAGAAGAATAAAACAAGAATGGACTCCCGTACCGGGGAAAACGGTCCACTTTATAATGATATAGAATGATGTAGAAGAAGAGGACAGATTAGACCATAACCCCAACTATGAAACGACCACCTAATGATGATCCTAGACCTCTCGGCACTACCTCTTCAACTCTTGGCAGATAGACACTTGTACAATTTGTACAATAATGTATTTACAATGACTAAGTACAATGATTGTATGAAAGTGTTGCCCCTTGAAGACTTCATATGATGAACTTCTTGTTGTCGTTATGCACCTTGGTTGCTGCACTTGTCATGCTACCCTCTTGCTACACCTTTCTTTGCTTTGTTGTCGTAGGAGTCGAGTCCTTTGCAACCCTTGACAACACATGATCTAGCTTTTTCTTGCCTTCTAGGAGCTCGATATTGAATCTGGTGTATCTTTGTTATTTCAGATCCTCAATATCTGATTTTCGGTCCTGTAGTATTACTCTGAGTCTTATTTCCAATGTCATAGGTTTGACCCAATTTGGATTCTTCAAGAAATATTTATGTCCAATCTCTCACAATTCCCTAATTATGGACTATTTCAGAAGAGCGCACTTGTATGGCGTGCCACATTTCACTGTTTCTTCATTTAGCTCTAAAATTGATAGAGATAAAAATACAGACTGTTCACTATCTTCCAATTTTTACAAAATTCCAATCCGATACTCAGAAGGAGATTTATGACGATTTTCCCAAGGTCACTTCTTTGAGATGAATTTTAGGAGCCTGCAAAAACCCTGACTTCCACAGATCATATCTCCAAAAATATTACACACCTTGATCTGAAATTTTCACTGCAGCTTCCTCAAGATTTTGGCTTCGCCTCATAAAAATATTAGCTTCTGAACCTTCGTAGAAAAAAATTTAGAGCAAAAATTCCACGATGACCTATTTCAGATGGTCGAATCCCTTGCATAAGGAGGAAATGAAGATCACAATTTATATGAATGCTTAAGTTGAGAGGGGCTTCAACAGAAGTGAACGTGGGAGGGATTTTAGGAGCATAAAAAATATTAATTATTACTTTAGAAAGCCCGCTTACCCAACCCCATGGGGTTTTAGCCCACTAAATGGGGTTACAAACTTCAAACATGAATATCTCTCAAACCGTGAAGAATTACATGGCGTGCCATATATCAATGGAAACATCTCGACAAGTAGAAACCATAAAAATCATTATTGACCCAGAATATATTCATTTGGTAGGTCAAAATTTCCATGCAATATTGGGTTAGCCCTTGGTGCTTCTTGGGTTGACATCAATGACAACTGCTGATCAATAATCTCCCCCTTTGGCATTGATGGCAACACAAGTACTCCCCCTGTGATCATGACACCTCTTCCTACAAAATTCTCTCCCCCTTTGACATCAATGGCAAAGGTTAACTCCCCCTGAAACACAACCATCTTGCGGACCTATACACACTTCCCTCCCGCGTTGACACACAACGAATCCTGGACCTGTACACACTTCCACTTCCCCTGACACACAGCCGTCCTGCAGACCTATAATCTAATGAGAACTTGGGAGTATCCCAAGCTTTTGACGAAGATATTCAAATTATTCACGAGGTAAAGGTTTAGTGAAGATATCATCAATTTGTTCTTTTGTACAAACATACTCAAGTTTAATATTATTTTCAGCAACTTGTTCTCTAACAAAATGATATTTGATCGGAATGTGTTTTGTTTTTGAATGGATGATAGGATTCTTGGAGATGCTGATGGCACTAGCGTTGTCACAGAATATGGGAATAGGCTCACTGAATTGTACTTGAAGATCTTGCAAAGTTTGTTTCATCCAAAGGACTTGAGTACAATATGATGCTGCTGCAATGTATTCTGTTTCCGTTGTAGATAAAGAGATTGAAGTTTTCTTTTTGCTCAACCATGATACAAGACAACCTCCTAGATAGAATTCTTCTCCACTAGTACTCTTACGATCATCAATGCTTCCTGCCCAATCTGAATCTGTAAAGGCTTGAATAATTAGATTGTTACCCTTGGGATACCACAAGCCATATTCTTCTATGCCCTTTAGATATCGAAGAATGCTTTTGACAACAATAATATGTGATTTTTTTGGTGTTGCTTGGAATCTTGCTACTTGTCCAACTGCTTGCATAACATCTGGCTGAGAGGTTGTTACATATAGAAGACTACCAATCATAGATCTATACAAACTCTAATCCACATCCTTAGATGAGTCATCTATGCTCAATTTGCAACTTGTTACCATCGGAGTAAGGACGGGTTTGCAATCTTCCATTTTGAATTTCTTGAGAATTTCCTTGATGTACTTGGCTTTACATATAAATATTCCTTTCTCTTGCTGAGATATTTGAAGCCCCAAGAAGTATGTCAGCTCACCAAGTAAAGACATTTCGAACTCACTTTGGATCTTTGTAGAAAATTTCTTACTTAGTCAATCATCATTGCTACCAAATATTATATCATCCACATATACCTCAACGATTGTTAAATTATCTTTATCTATTTGTACATAAAGATTGCTATCAACAATACCTTTCTTGAGCCCTTGTTGATGTAGACATCCATGAAGATAAGCATACCATGCTTTGGGAGCCTGCTTGAGACCATATAGAGCCTTCTTTAGCCTACAAACATATTCTTCTTTTTTTGATAGTAGAAAACCTTTAGGTTGTTCGATGTAAACTTCTTGTTCTTCTAATTCGCCATTCAGAAATGCTGACTTAACATCCATTTGGTAGACTTTGATTTTTCTTAAACATGCATAGGTGAGAAACATTTGTATGGATTCCATTCTCGCAACTAGTGCAAATGTTTCATCGAAATCAATTCCTTCCACTTGTGCATAGCCTTTGCAAACCAATCTTACTTTGTTTCTAGTAACCTGTCCATATTCATTCAATTTGTTCCTGAACACCCATTTAGTCCCAATGAATTTTTTATATTTTGGTCGTGTAACTAATTCCCGGGTGTTATTCTTCTCGATTTGATCCAATTCTTCATTCATAGCTACTACCCAATGTTCATTCTGGATGGCTTCCTCAAAACTACTAGGCTCAAAGGTTGCTAAAAAAGCAATGTGAGCTTGTTGTGATGAATGAAGGTGTCGACCTTCATTTATGTCACCGATGATTTGATTTGATGGATGGTTCTTTTGAATCCATTCTTTTTTTCTCTTTGGAGGAGCTTCTTGGTGTTGTTCCAGTATATCTTGATGATCAATATTTACTTCTTCATGGTTGATAGTTGCTTCTTGTTCTAGAATTTTCTCTGTGTCCTTTTCAGCCTGTGTCTCAAGTTTCAAAGATTTTATATCCTCATCATTATATGTTAGAACACCATCTTCATCAAATTTAACATTTATGCTCTCCACTATCTGTTTTTGTGATAGATTATAGCATTTATAGGCCTTTCTTTTGCGTGAGTAACCAACAAATATACCTTCATCAACACATGATTCAAACTTACCCAATTTTTGATCTTCTCTTTTGATATTACATTTTCCTCTAAAGATTTTGAAATATTTTACATTAGCTGGTTTTCCTTTCCATAATTCATATGGGGTCTTGTTGCAATTATTCCTGAGAAGACTTCAGTTGATAATGAAAACTGTCGTATCAATTGCTTGAACCCATAATTTTTCATCTAATTTGGAGTACTTCAACATTGTTCTACCCATTTCCTATATGGTTCTGTTATTTCTTTTAGCAACTCCATTTCTTTGAGGTGTTAAATCTTTGTATCTAATTGCCTTTTTATTCCATTTTTTCGTCGCGAGTATTGCTGAAATAATTTGGAAGTGAATTCTTCACCATTATCGATCTTAAACACTTTATTTTCAAATCGGTTCATTTTCAACCAACTCCTTAGATCTTAAAGCACTCAAATGCTTGATTTTTTTAGGAAACTGACGACTGTCATCCTGGTATAGTCATCTATCATCAACATGAAATATAATTCTCCTGCCTGGGTTTTTGTCTTCGTTGCAACTCACAGATCATTACACTAATTCCAATGGATGTGATGAAAAGTGTTCTTTTGTTTTAAATTGGACTTTTGTCCGCTTGCCATGCCGACATGCCCCACATAGTGTTGGAAGGTTTTGAGATTTTCAAACATTTCTGACTACTTTTTCTTATCCTGGGATAACATTGTCAAAGTTTATGTGACCCATTCGTTTGTGCCATAAACAACTTTCATCTTCTTTAGCTAGTAGACATGACGAAGTGCTTCATCCGCAATATACAAATGCTTTGGAGCTCGATCATCAGAGTTTTCAATTTTACCATAATTGCTTCGCATTTCACATTTTTAGAGTTGAATAGCATTGTGTCCTTGATCACACATTTGTCCAACACCTATGCATTGTGATTCATGTTTTCGACCAATAGAACATTTCTGCATGGTAACATATTTTTTCTCTGAAGAGTGACGGCATTTAATCTCATAGAAGACATTTGAAGATCCATCATTTCCAAAGGATATGGTTCCATCCTTCTTCTCTTTCCGTGATACAAATTTCCTTCTATTCTCCAAATACATGCGTTGAGCAAATCGCTTATCAACATACCACACATCTTTCTTTTTTTTTGAGCCTGAGAGTAAGAGCACAATTATTAGTCTTCTTTTCTTCCATGTTCGTTCATTATGTGGCTTTGAAAATTCTTCGAGGATTTTCAAGTCGTTAAATTTCCGGGCCGTGTCCAAAGTTCGACATTTGTAACATTCCATATTATTTTAAATTTTCAAATCAATGTTTCGTTGAGCCTCGGGAGGTTCATATTTGAAGAATCTCTTGGAATTGTATTGGTTCATAAGTGGCACATGCGATATTCTACAGCCTTATGACCAAATTTTCCACATGAATAACAATAGCCATGAAAATATGTTGGTGACCATTTTGTGCCTGCCGAGGAATCGTCTTCCATGATGTGCTTGCGAATCTTGTCCAACAAAGTCTTCGACCATGCTTCGTATCCTTCATGGTTCATTGTATTTTGTTTTAGAAGGTCCCTGCTTTCTACTTCTTTGTAAATCGAGGCCAATTTTGTCATTGTAAGATCATTGATTGTTGATGAGTTCTTCCAATGCCCTGTTGAGCTGTTGGTATAGTTTTTGGATATTTTTTTTCCTTCTTCACTTTTGCTAGCCGCAGACTATCAGCTTCTTCTAATGCTTCCTTCTTTGGTCGTTTTCTTCAACTTCTTTTGAAGTGACTCTTCATCACATTTGTTCTTCAACCTCAATTTTGAGACCTGAACTTGTTCTTCAAAGAGTGTTGGAACGGATCTTCTCAAACATTGAGCTCTTTTATAAGTTTGACTGCCTCCTCACAAAATTCTTCATGGTCAACCCTTCTTCTTCATTGTTTGATACTTCTTGTTTATTGTGCTTGGCCATGTTAATATCATTGGCTTCTTCTTTGTTGTCACTTTATTCATCGGATGAGGAGCTATCTTCTTTGGGAACAAAGTTCTCTTTGACCTTTTTTACCAGTTTCCTCGATTGTTGAATTTTCTTAAAGTCTTTTCCTTTTTGAGTCGCTAACAATTTTGTTCGACATTTCACACAAAATGCCCAACCTCACCACAAATCAAACATATCAATGGAAGTTTACCTTGAACTTTTCCTTTATTGTGTTTTAGTTTTCTTGTAAAGTAAGCATATTTTTCAACCAAAGACCTTCTCCATCATCATCTCCTTTTCTTCACACTTGCAGTATGTCATTTCAATTGAAGGTTGTTTGTCCTTATTGGTTTGCTTAGATGCAAATTACCCAGCTTTCTAGATTTGAAGTACTTTTTCTTCATCAAGTCTCATTTCATATGCTAAGAGAACTCCAGTAATTCTTCCTTGTCGAATTTGTTCGCATTATTCTAATTCAGATACCTTTTGAAGTTGAATCTCCCTTTAACGTTTGGTGAATCTTCCGTATAATAGTCTTCGTCAACTAGCGTTCTCCTAATCCTTTCAATATATTAGTTATTTCATCAACGTATTGGAAATTATGCGGCAATGTTGCAATCTTCTTTGTTCTCGAGTTGCTCAAATTTTGCTCTATAGATTTAAAGCTTGCTTTTTGACATTTGAGTCACTCGCATATATATTATCAAGCTTTTCCTATACATTTTTAAAGGGTTATAACCCAACACCTTATGATAAGCGTATTCAATAAGTCTGATCGATAATAATATTCTTTGCTTTCGTATCATTTACCAAATTCTTTCTACCTTGTTCATCCGGTAATGATAAACTATTTTGAACAATAAGTCTGCTACTTTGTAACCTTGCGCTAAGATAGAACCTGTATTCTTCCTTTCTAGAGTGCATAATTATTTTCATTGAATAGAGGTACACCATTCTTGTAGTGCCCATACCCTTTTCCACCATAACTGCTATTGAAGGAACTGTTTCGATACCAATTGTTGGAAATACCGGGAGAGGGGGGGGTGAATCATATCTTTACAACTGCTATTAGTTAATCTTTAACTGTTATATCATTTTTGTACAATGACAAAGAAAGAAACAAGAGAAACACAAATGCACAGCTTTTAAGGTGGAAACCCACTCCGTACGAAACCACCTAATTCTTTTCTAACAATTTTAATATTCAACTCCAACAAAACAAAGTCCAACTTCCCCAGAATCTAGAAAATTGCCTTTCCACCCTCCTGATCGGATGGACGCTCTCAATGCCCGAGATTATTCAAGATTCAACCCAACGATGCCCTAACACCCAATGAGCTACAACTCACCCTATCACCACTCCCACTACCCTATAGAAGAATAAAGAAGAAGGACTCTCGTACTGTGTGAAAAATGGTCCACTTTACAATGATATAGAATGATGTAGAAGAAGAATATACTAGACCATAACCCTAACTTTGATACAACCACCTAATGATGATTCTAGACTTCCCAACACCCAAGCCAACCCTTGCAGCAATAGTGACTAGCACAATTTGTACAATAATGTATTTACAACATTTAAGTAATAATGATACTTTTACAATGATTATATGCAGCGTGCTACTCACTTGAAGACTTCATAAGATGAACTTTCGTTGTTGCTATGTACCTTTGTTGTCACCTTATCATACAACACCGTTGCACCTTACTTTGCTTTTCTATCAGAGAAAGTCCGGTCTCTTGCAACCCTTGACAACAGAAGTGATCTAGCTCTTTCTTGCCTTCAGGGCTCTATATTGAATATGGTGTATCTTTTTCTATTTCAGATCCTCAATATCTGATTTTCGGTCCTATAGTAGTCTTCCGAGTCATCTTTCCAATGCCAGGTCTGGGACCACTCTGTTCTCTCTAAGGAGACTTATACCCAATCTCTCACAATGCCTTAATTATGGAATATTTCAGCAGACATTTGGTACGGCGTGCCACGTGTCACTTTTTCTTCATTTTTTTATGAAATTGATAGAGAGAAAATTATAGACCTAAACATCCGTCATTTTTTACAGAATTTAAACTGGTTAATTTTTTTTTTTGGGAGAGTTAGCGATTTAAATTTTACCATGGTAACTTCATTATATGAATTTCAGGAGCCTACAAAAACCCTGACTTACACAGACTATATTCCAAAAATATTAAGACCTTGATCTGAAATTTTTACTGCAGCTTCTCAGGATTTCGGCTCGGCCTCATAAAAATTTCAGCTTCTGAACCTTCGTTAGAAAAAAATTTAGATCGAAAATTCCAAGATGACATGTTTCTACGCTCTAACTTTACATAAGGAGGAAATGAAGACTACAACTTATATGAATGCTTAAGTTGAGAGGGGTTTCATCATGAACATGGGAGGATTTTTAGAGCATAAAAAATATTAATTATGACTTTTAGAAACACTGTATGATGTTCCTGCAACCCCATGGGGTTTTAGAATACCAACTGGGTACAAACTTCAAACATGAATATCTTCAAACCGTGAATAGAATTACATGAAGTACACATATCACTGGAAACATCTCGACAAGTAGAAATCCATCAAAAGAATTATTGACCCAGAATATGTTAATTTGTAAGCCACCTCAAGTAATATTGGGTTAGCCCCTCGGTGCCGCGAAGCTGATATCAATGACAACCGCCCATCAATAGACTATAACTACTAACTGAGCTAAGTGAAGAGACGCGGACAGAAGGAACCCTGCCACCGAGCGAAGAGATGTTGGTGATGTAAGCGGGCACCTGTAGTTGTTTTTGGAGAGCCGGGGGGCTGCATGTTAAAATAAGTAGTAAAGGATGTTATCGGGTCTGTCGTGAACCTGATTTCGATATGGGTCTATAGGCTATATTGTGATATTAAGTGATCCTATCTTCTACCGTGACATAGGTCTCTTCGGTGACTCCTAGTTTCTTCATCTTTACCACAAAGTTCTGTATCCGTCACCAGTTATGGTCCTGAAACACTCTGAGACTTTACACATATGCTACTTGTGTTGCTTATGATGCTTGCTGACCCGGAACTTATGAATCAACTACCTTTGTTACTTACCTAGATCGACAGTGTTCTTGAACTAGAAAACTATTACGTATCATCAAACTCTCTTCACCATGATCACTAAGGTCGAAGAATATTGATCTAAACTCGCATATCAATTCCATACCTCTTCCCACATCTACCCAAGTAATCGTCAACCTGTGGTAAACATGTGATGAGAGTGGGCTACTACAATGAGATTCCAGGTGACCCTAAGGGGAAGTGGAACCGGGCTATGAAGCACAACATACATACCTTATACCAACAATAACATCCCAAGGGAGGTAACCCAACCTTCAAGCCTACTCTGGAAAATACTCATTTAACCTCTTTCGAGCTACAGTTTGTGCACATGCTTACATTCTTTGCATCCGTATAAGCCATAGTCGCAAGAAAAACACCTCCAGCCACACATGACCCTGGGCCACTCGCTATGTGCCATCATCCCCGGGATTTGAGGGACATTTTCGTGCCTGCAATCCCACGGATCCTGCCAGAACTTCATGAAAAGTTTAGAGATGATAATAACAACAGAGACAAATGACAGGTAAGCAACTGCATCATTAAGAACGACGAGATCCCTTCCTAGCCATGACAAACATTTTGTCAAACATGTCACAAACATGAAAGATACAAGTATAAACAACATAACAAATCATAGTCCCGTACTCTATCTAAGAATCGCTAAGAAGCATTTCTCCCCACATCATTAAACGTAATACAATCTATTTGGACTATAGACATAGTGTGTATTCATTTACAAGTAAAAACATGGGGAGAGCTACACATCATCATTGTAAAAATGCTTAAGCTCATAACCAAGGATAATAACAACAAAGAACACTATGGGTACAACAACAATAGAAACCCATATAAACCAATACATTTTCATACCAAATATCAAGGGAACAATCACTCTAATAATGAATGTAGAAACCAAATCGGGAGACATACTTCCATGTTCCACCAAGACCAGTAGATTGCTGAACCGAGTCTTTCTTCTATCCATCTACCTCATGCCATATTCCAAGCATGAACATGATCTCATCAAACATATCAATCAAACCAACCATAGTTTCCAGAGGCCAAACCACCTCAACCCTCAACCAAAGTGATTCCACTCACGGTCGCACATCACAACCATCACAAATTGGTCTCTCATCCGGTCGCTCCGTGCTCCAAAGTGGCCCAACCGTGCTTCCAAGACGGCAACTCAACCCCGCTGTTTTTAAGCCCCGCAGCGTTTGTCCAAATCCGGGCGTTCCGTGACCATAACCCACCCACCAGGGGCTCCGCAGCGTTTGTCCAACCAAGGCTCTCCAAGACTAGTAACTCACCACCTAGGCTCCAAATCGTTACTGTCCTGTCCAGAGGCTCCAGGACTAGTAACTCAACCTCCAACAATTGTCCGTCGTGCTCCGCAGTGTTTGTCCAACCAAGGCTCTGAACTAACAACCTCCAAATCTCCAAATTCAGAGGAATTTTGGAGAACCAACTAAAAAACAATCAATGGGAATAAAACCACAACACCACATTCAGGAAATAGCAAGTGTTGGGAAATCCACATGCATACACTAAGTATGCCAAAACTAGTGAGGAAAGCATACGTGCAAATCTCCAAATATTTTCAACTGGAAAATCATTGTAGCTATTGATCTCGATGTTCGCTTGCACTTTCCTACTCTTCCTTTGCCTTCTTGCTCCAAATCACTAAGTATACACACTCGCAAGAGTGCTCCAAGAAAAACTTCTACATCCAAGATTATGAGAGACGTAGAAAGAGAGAGAGTTAACATTGAGAGAGTTCCAAAAATGTACCTACCAAAAACGATTAATCGATCCTCGAAGCTCTTTATCAACAGAGGCTTTGCTTCTTTTTCTATTTTCCATTATTTTCTCTCTATTTTCATCCTCATGTAACCTCTCGATACCACCTTCATTTTCTCCTTAATTTCCATTATTTTTCAACAAATGGAATTAATGCCTCATATTTTTCCAAAGCTTTTTCCTTTGCCTTTCGCTAACTTCTCTTAGCCATACTAACTAAAACAAATACCCGTTTAGAATGTTTTGTCCACCATTCCACTTTGGAATATGTCTCATCACCGTGGTTTTACATATTTTTGCTACCACTTACTTGCAGACCGTTACAAGATCTAGCCAGTGACACAACTTTGGCTCTCCAAGGTATGGTTATAGGCAATATTGTTTTGGGTGCTAAATCGGATATGCCTATTTCTCATACAAAGCCTAAGAAAAATAATCTTAACGTTTCTATATATACCTATACTTTGTGCTTATCCTACTTATGCCTCTATTGGGTCGATGATACTGAAGCTGGACAAGTCTGTGAGTCAGGATCAACCGGTTCAACTAAAATTGCTTATGTTTCACCCTACCATTGTAGGTACTTGGTTATTAATCAGCCGTACCTTCTAGAATTTCGGGTATGCATATGTCAATTACTGTGTATCTTTCACACAGTGTACTATTGATTAAAGGGGTTGTCTTCCCTTAGCCATACTATCTAAAATGAACACCCGCTAGAATGTTTTGTCCACCATTCTGCCTTGGAATAATGTCCCATCACCTTCTGTTTAACCATATTTTTACACTAATTTTTACCAGGATCGTTACAGATCTAG
This sequence comes from Pinus albicaulis, assembly GCA_034641835.2. Lineage (NCBI taxonomy): Eukaryota > Viridiplantae > Streptophyta > Pinopsida > Pinales > Pinaceae > Pinus > Pinus albicaulis. The sequence goes on along the minus strand of CM076578.1, from coordinate 1,833,000,646 downwards.
CTTTGGAAAGACACAACTTTGGCTCGTAAGGCAGTGTTAGCAATATTGTTTTGGGTAAGCAACCGGATATGCCCATTTCTCACAAAGCTCAAAAATATAATTCATCGTTTACATATGTTTGCATTTTTATGGTGCTTATCCTACTTATGCTCTTATTGCCGCCGGATGGCTTCTGGCTTAGATGCTTTGTAGCCTGATCAATCGGTTTAACTAAAATTGTTTAAAGCTTCAGACCACCAATGGTGGTACTTGGTTATTAATCACCGTACTCTTTCCGTGTTCCCCGGGTATGCATATGCTAACGCGGGCATTCTTCACACAAAAAACCACCGATTAAACCAACGATGGTCTTCGGTGGTGCTTATGCGATCGATGCTTATGGTTTCCGTTTTTTTAGCGCCGGATCAACCTGGCGTACTCTTGCCACCGTTGCTACTGGACTCAACCGAACTCATTCGAAGCGATTAATTATTTCTTGGTTCGTGCTAGCTGGTTACATATAATTTAATCAAACAGAAGGCACTATTTATTTTTCCTCGCACCAACACCAACCGTTAAGCACCACCTATAATGGAAGGATTCCAATTGTCTCCGTAACTATATGATCCGGAACAAGATATGAAGGCGGGTGAGGCTGGCCGCAGCGTAATTACGTATAAGAAAGAAAAATTATAGTTCCAAAGAAGAAATTTCCAACCAGGGGAAAAGAACTTTGGTGACCTTCCATACATACATATTCATAGTTGATTTTTTAAGTTAGGTTCTTTGATCTCTGCCTCTCCTCTAGGCAAACATGAATCCCCCCTCTCGGACTCCTAGATTTCACTATTAGAGATCACACTTGCCTCCTCTGATAGCCAGCTCACATTCACTCACCGCCCGTTGGTAAGTAATATGATGAGCAGAGGAAGTCAACCCCCAACAAACTCTTTGGGAGTCGAGGGTTTTATCGACCGAGCCCCAGCATCAACACTTTTCTTATGCCACGGATTGAATATTTTCCCTATCTACATAGGTAATAGACAGGTGTGTATGCAAAGGGTAATCTTAGATTGTCTATTCACCAACCACCCACTCCTTTTTCCTCCATGTGATTTGCTCCTAGTCCCGTGCTTAGGTTGACATGAAAACAATGTTTTAATTTACCGTTGTGTTGGTGGCAAGCACACTTTTAGTTATTGTTGGGCCTCAGGGATATTCCGTGTCGACAACTCACCCCAAGCTTGAAGCACCAAGACAAAGACAAGAGTAATAGTGGACTTTATTTTCTTTTCAATAGATTAAGCAAATAATTAAAGCCCAAATAATACAAACCGAAGCAAAGTAACACCAAAACCAAGGGCAAATCAACATCCGTATAAATACTCAATAAAAAAAATAGCACCAACATGTTGGTGGCTGCTGCCAAGACCACAGTGGCGCCCCATGTCTTGCATGGTTGTTTTAAAGAATAAGTAATAGGGGCGATGTGGGATTCATGTCGGATCCATACGATGAGTATGTCGTAGTTTAAAATTTTGATTTCTCAAATAACTTTTCACTTACAATGTCCACATAGTTTACACGTGCCTCAATATGAATTGTGTGGTTTATAATAGTTAGTTGCAAACCATTGTTAGTTTTAATAATGATCACCAAAGAAGTGTCGTGGACCTCCTAAAGCCAAGAAAGCACAATGGGCTTTCCATTGGTTCACATAGCGTGTTCTTGATGGCCTTTTCCTTCACGTTGCTCACTCATGCCTACAAACAAAACTCCATACCTTCCTAGCCATCGTTGCTCGCTTTTGAGGAGGATCACACCGCAAGCCTTTTCTTTAGCATTGACTTGGCGGGGGTGACCTATAGCAAAGATAGCGCAGGTAGGTAACTAACTGCAGAGAGGTAATTATGCTATTTTGAGAAAAAGAGATTTCTTGATCGCTAACGTTAGAACTATTGCTATTGGAAGTATTGAATGGTTGTTCAAGATTTACGGTGTTAAGCCTATGCTTGCTATTTCTTTGTTATACTTCACTTCGTACTGGGGTGCCATTCACTTAGGATTCCCTTCTCACATGGAAAACTCTTGTCATTTGGAGAATATGCTTGAACAAGTTTTTTTTTTTGTAGAGATTTAATTTATTCCTCTCGATATCTTCTAGTGTCAATAATTTTTATTTTAGGTATTGGTTATATGTTGTTGTCAAATTAAAATGCCCGGTTATAGAGAGTTAATTTTATGTGATAAAAGCAAAAGATGAAAAATCGTGATCGGGATAAAATCAGGAAACGGAAAAAATCGTAAAATCGGAAAAAAAATCGGCACATACAAAATATCTATTTTTTTTTCAATTTTTTTTTAATATCTGTGCGTACTCAACAGTGATAAACAAAATGCATTGACACATAAATATGAAAAACTAATATATAAGATGTGTAATATCATGTCTAGTGCTACACTGTTACAAAATCGAATCTTGTCTCCGAATACTAAGTCCCGAGTCTCAACTCAACCTCAAAATACTAAACAAAAATAATAATGTATCTCATATCATGAGTCACAATGTTATATACAAAGGAATGCACCAAATAAATCTATACTACATTCTCTTCCGCCTTTCATGGAAAATGTGTACGCTTTTCCTCTAGACGAAGAAGCCGGCGGGGCTTGGTAATGACTGCTTGTATTCACATCCCTGTTCAGGAGCTGTGCTAGTAGACCACGTCCTCTACCGATAAGGGTAGGTGGGTGTCACTCTCCTCCCTCCCCGATGTTCTCCCCATGAAACTCACTGATTCATCGCTACTAGAAATGGGATCATCAACAAGAGATACATAAACATCATTCGCTTCAAAGTCTTCGTACTTGGATTGCTTTAACCTTATAACAGAGTGAAATGAAAAAGTTTAAACATGCTCAACCAATGATTTTGGTTTCTGAGTGAAGGGTTCATCTCTCAACTCTAAAAATGCGGTAAAAAAAGATTACCACAAGCCCAACTGTATTGTTTTCTTTTGATATATGCACATTCTTGTTAAACATAGCAGGGGAGTTCAACAATCAACAATACCAACATCACAATACTGAAACAACAATCAATACTGCTACCCAACATCAAGGTTTCAGGACTTCATTTTTGATCAAATGCCAATTCCACACCACACATAGAATCAATGAAACAACAAATCTCAAAACCAGAAACCTCAAAATCATTAAGTTCATTTTAATTTTGAGGAAATCTAAAATTCTAGCTTCAAAGTGAAATCCAATGAGGTCGAAACTACCTTAAATATCCTGGAGTTATTTTCATGGTATTGTTAGTACCTAAGTAAAATATTATCCATCCTTTTACTTTAAGAATTTAACATTATTATCAATCGCTAAATAGGTGTGGTCAGAAAATGAGAGGGCTGCAAAAAATGACAAAAAAAATCGCTGAATTTTATAGGGTTGCTGTTTGATGGCCTCATTTATTTTTACCAAAAAAATCGTTACTTTTTGGCGTACTCACATTTTTTCAAAAACGAAAAATCGCCGATAAAATTGTTGAGTTGAAAAATGTGATTTTTTCATCTTGGACAAAAGTATAATTATGAATCTTTCTCCGACATCACTTTAATGACTGAGAAACTTTATCAAAGCAAAGATCTGATTGGATGACAAGGCACCAGATCAGGTGTTAAACAAATTTTTGATACGTAGAAAGACTGAAAGCTGATGGTGACAATACAAATCAGAGATTAGGATGAATTGAGGATAACAGTTGTGTCTCTCCAATGTTCTGTAATGTCTGATTATGTTTCATGATTTATTATGGAACAGAAGGTTTTAGTAATAAATTATGCGAGAGAACTGTTAGTTGTGGTCTCATAATAAGGACCACAATAATCTTTAAACACAATAAGGACCACAATCATCTTGAAGTTAAAAACAATGAGATTACTTCATCAGTGCGAATCCTATTTAATTCAGGCTTCTTTGCAGAATATTAGAATGCTGCCAGAGAGCAATGATTTGAATGCTGTAGGTAATGGAGAGTGACCGCAACAAGTTGCAGTGGGGGGAGATGGCACTGTAGGGTGGCTACTAGGGAACAGTCAGTGATATGCTTCAACGCCCTCCAATTGCAACTGCTCCTCTAGGCACTGAACCGACCTTGGCTGGGTATGTTTACTATGAATGAACATGTTTGGCTCCACATCAACTTGTTGGGATGAAATTTTCTTTTGCTTCCACTCCATTTTGACTGTTAAGACTGAAATTCATTGAAAAGGTTGTTTTTGCTTCAAATACTTAATGCATTGTGGCTCCATCATTGGCACTCTGTCTCTGGTAATCTGTGATGAATGCTAGCTCTTTAGATTTGTATTCTTCAGAAAGTTGTTACAAAACAACGAATTCAGTTTTGTTTTTCTAAGAAATATCCTGCCCTTTGACAAGCTTAGCTGGACTTAGTTGTGTTCTAAGAAAACGTTTCTTTGTACTGACTTGGGAGCGATCATTTTTAAGAGGGATACGAAAATTTCTATTCTACATATTATTTTTATAAAAGGTTACATATATTTCCTAGACAAATTAATTATTCTATAAATTTTCTAACTGTTCAGGATGTTTATCTGTGTAAATACTAAAAATGTATATTCTAACTGGCTGTTGAAGTAGTTATAGTATACCTGTACTGTGCTGACTTTTTAGTAATGTTATTTTTACACGAAATAAATTTGTGCAGGTATAAATTAAAATTATGTCTTGGCATTATTTAAAGTAAGAGACAGCAGTGTTATTTGGAAAACTAGTTTTCTTAGATTTGTATAGATGGTATATAAAATGCAAATTGTGAGAGTTCTTCTTAGCCCTTCAACTGCCTTTAGTAATTTAACTACCATTTTACATGGATCTGAAACCAAATCTGCTTTTCCTTGCAATATTTTTACTTTCTATGACCAGTAAGTTGTTCATTATCTTTATGTTACTCTGTGTTTCTTCAAACTTGAGGTTTAGTTCTATACAAGTGTTTGCTACACAAAAAATTTCCACTCTTCAACTGTTGAGACGCCAGAACTTGTGGCCTGGTTCATCTGAAACCAAGCTCAGTTACTGCATTTTGACCATAGGAGAGTAAGTTTTTTAAAATGCTTACATATATAATTTTTAGTATTTATAATTTTTCTTCACTAATGACATTAGTGGCAAAATCTTTGCTAGCTATAGATGGAGCCTTCCAACAGTGATTGAGCTAAACAGAAGACAGATATGCTACATGCACCACAGTAGTGCTTTATTTCAGTTGGTTTATAAAGCAGGATAAGAACATATTTTGATTTGGGTTTTAACTTCTTCTGTTTATGGGCATTCTATTTTATGCACTTCTTTCAACTTAAAGTGCATATGCATGTTTAATGAAAATTATGCTAGTAATAGCTGGTAAATTAAAATTATTATTTCAAGAGTCTTTTTAAATGGCAAGGTGGTAACAAGCTATGTAATATATTCTAGGTAGGTTACAGTTATTGTCATGAATATTTAATAATATGTGTGCTGGATTAATGTACAGAGCAAAGAATTTTCTTGCTCCATTCCTCTCTGCTGATATGCTACAAATCTTATGTGGACCACAATTCAACCACCCAATAAGTTTTATATATATAATCAACTTTGACATTCATGCCATATACTTATTTTGTGTTCAGGCACAGAATTTGGGCATGTATCACTCTTGCAACTCAGCCCTGTTTTATTTTTTAAATGTGTTGAATACCATTGGAGTTTCAGAACTTGGGCATTAGGTTTATTTCTGGAGAGTTTTCATGTTTTTAAACAGACTTTCTGATGATTTTCTAATCGAACCTTTTGCAGGATTCCAAGTATCCCACTCGTTGGGAGGAGGCACAGCATCAGCTATGGGAACTCTGCTAAATTCCAAGATCAGAGAAGGACACCAGATAGGATGATGCTCACATTTTCTTTGGTTTTTCCATCAGTTTGTGGAGAATGCAGATGAATGTATGAATAAGAAGCAGTTTCTTTTATGATGTATCTGTTTTAGAGCTCAAAACTGATTGCTCCAAGCTGTGGGTGGCCTCTACCATCTAACCTCAATTCAGATCCATCGTTTTGATGAGAAGTCTGTGCAATAGACACAAGGGCACATGACTTTCCTAGGAGGCATAGCTTGTTATGAAACGTGCATAGATTCATAGGCAGCTAGAGCAGCAAAAAGTGGGCAACTTGAAAGGTTCCTTGTTTCAGCATATCCAACAGCAGTCTATCTAGTAGCAAAGAAAGAAGCTAGGTCTCCAAGGCATGTTGCTCTGAATGAAATGAAACTCAATGTATTTTACACAATAATTGCTATGCATTTATATTTGAATCCATGCTCAGATTGTTGGTCTGAATCGCTGCTCGTCTTTGATGATTCACTTTTCTCAAAATATTTGGAAATCTAGCGAGAATCCATTATACTAAAAATACTACAATAGCCCTAAACTAAATGAGAGCACCAGAGGTTGCTCAGCAGGATAAATATCCCCAGCTTCATACAAGTGATTCCACTTGAGATTTTTCAACCTGTAGGCACATATTAGACTGGAGTTTAGAGGATTCAGATGGTGTTCATATTCAATGCACCCAATGCACAGGTTGCTCAGTAGTGACAACATTCCGAGTTTACAAGTGATCTTGGTGCTTGAGATTTTTCAACCTGGAGGTACATATTAGACTAGAGCTAGAGAACTGTGATGGTGTTCATTCAATGCACCCAATGCACAGGTTGCTCAGGAGGGACAACATCTGGAGTTTACACAAGTGATCTTGGTACTTGAGAATTTTCTCAACCTATATATACATATTAGGCTGGAGTTTAGAGGGTCTGTGATGGTGTCTATATTCACAGCACCACGGCACCGTGTTTGGGTTCGATGCACACCAAAACACACCACTTTACATACAAAAGAGTTTATGGATCACCCCCTACCCCACCTCACCAAGGCTGTAAAATGCATGCATTTCAAGTTTGATGAATACAAACCTGCCTGGGAGTAGTTAAGATACTTGACACTTGATGATGAACAATTTGACTATTAAATCAAGCCTGATGATTCAATGATTGAATATTTATGACCTTCGAATTTACAAACAGCAGGCAAATTTCTGATGCAAAACATATGACATGATCTAGAATTATTAAATTCTGAAAGACGTGTTTACTAAAATTGAAGACAGACAAGTGTAATGGGCTATTGTTGTAACTACTATTTCCAGACCCACGTTATGCAGACTTGTTTTAAAGTTAGAAAGGCTGAAGCATGAGATCTGATAAAAACGGTCCTATTCCGTCGAAGAAAAAAATGAAGTTTGTGACTGTTGAAAGTTGGAAACAGAATAGAGCTCCATTGTATGTACTTTGAGTGTAATCCAACTTTAATATTTTGTGGCTGGGTCAATTCTTCAGCTTGACAATTTCCTTAATAGTATTACGTTCCACCTCCAATATTACACAGTTTGATCACAATTTGATAACAACACATGTACCCAGTTGTAAGCCAAGACACAAAACCAGCTAGCAATGGGCAGGCACTTGTTGCTCCAAAACCCCTCTTGTTAATCAATAAAGCTCTACAGATTCTTCTACAATAAAAGGAGCTTTATATCCAGGAGGATGTTGCCTTTGTTTGGCTTTTCTGCTGTCCCATCATTCAAGGAGTTTCAGCGTCTCAACAAGGACAGCAATTATTGAAAAAATAAATATGAAGGCAGTAACTTAAAATTCAAGCGAGGCACCAGTATCAAAAACATTAAAATACTACAAACAAAGCTGTCATCGTATATATTTACGATACATGAATCCTTCATACCAATGTTTTCTGGTTAAGCTACAATTGGTTCAAAAGCAATCAAGATTTTCACACAGCGGATGATGGTTTTCAGTGGTACCATGACCGCTGTTTGGATCTGGGCGAGTGATTATAATATCGTTGTTGCAAGCAATCCATCCTTTTGTTTCTGTAACTTGATTTTCGATTGTAGCTGTCTTTTGAATTGAATAACCGGTTGAGTGTTGCAGCCAACTCCATTAATTTGCTTTTGTGTTGCTTTCAACAATTCCATGCGAGAGAGGAAGAATACCGCAAAGGACGGTATTTGCAATCACGCCCCAAAAAGTGCTGAAACACAAAGGCTACCCTGATGTGAATTGATGAACATACCTTCTAGAACACTGCTTGTTTGTATGTCTTTGTAAGCCCACTTGCAAGAATGACACTTTCATCTAAATTTGTTGTCAGCAATTTAAATTTCCGCTAAATCATTAATGATTACGCCAAAGAAATATCAAATGAGTTGAATCATATAAAGAATAGAATCATAGTTCAGGCCTATTCCATTAAGGTCCCAATTAACTCTTAAAATGGAACTACCTCCTCAAAAAGCCTTAAGGGTGACCATAAATTGCAAGACAAATTATGGATATCGACATGTTCTTCTCCTGACAGCACTGTACAATTCAGAGAAAATTATATTGGAAACTTGATAAAAACTATTTGCACAAACAATTAAGTATATGTTAATCTATCAACCCATATATTAGCTTTAGAAGGTCGCCGTACGCATTGACGGTAGCTACCTGAAGGAAAGATTGCAGCTGCTGTTTGTCGTGTTCTGCTAATTTCATGTGTTCCCACAATATCTTCTCTATTTTCTGTGATTAACAATAGCTAAATGTCAGCTGTTTTTTGTGCACTTTTGGGATGTAGAAATCTACATGTATTACAGCGTTGGTACTAGTTGGAGTCAAATCACCAGTGCCCTGGACAACGATACGTCCTAGCAAATGCCAAAATCGTCAATGGTGACAGATTCCTGTCACAAGTTCTATCTCTTTATGCAATTGTGTTTGAGCCATGAGCTTAGCTCTAATTAAAATATTGAAAACCTTTTCTTAGAATACAGCTCTCGACCGTTCACCCAAAAAGAAAATTGGTATTTCTCTAGTTACAGAAAAGAAGGCATAAGGAGGAAAGAACAACTTCAAATCACGACTTAGTGTCTAGTTCTGTGTCTTGATTCTTAACAGGCATAAACTATGAGAAGATCGTATATGCACTACATCATCTTACAAAAGTTTAATATAATTACTCTCTTGTTTTTTCAGAACTGTTAACTTTGCTTTTACAAAAGAAATTGAGCAGCAATAAAAATGGTTTACCAAATACATCAAGAACCTTATGTTGCTTAAATATTAACAAAGATCATAAAAACAAAGATGATGGTAGAATTCTGGAATTTTAAGACTCACACTTTGGGGCAGGCTAGATCATGCCCATTGCATTTCTCCCATGTAGGTACTTCATCAGACCAGCCATCTTGTTTTTGGAAACAATATATAAATTTTTATCATTGATGGAATTCACAATATACGGACATAAACTATAACTTTTTTCTTTGTACAAGAAAAAAAACCGATAGCTCGTTGTAGCATCCCAGAAGCACCTTATGACAAAGTAAACAAGTAATCCACCAAGTCAACTGCATTTTTTAAATGAGAGAGGAAGGCACATACAGTAATATTTCTCTGAATTGATGAGATCATAACCCTCAAGGTCATCATCATAAAATCTTTCATTGCTGTCTCGATCATCAGTGTATCCCATATTCGTTGACAGTGACAGAAACAAAGGCACACCAAAATGTCAATCAAAAGGCCAACTGAAATTCTGAACAAGGTTCAACACATTAAACATATTGGGCACAACTAGAAGAACCATTCTGACGAGTGAATGCACAATGGTAACAGCTACTGGTTTTTTGTTCGCGAAGTCACGGGAAAATGGTATGCATACAAGACAATTCACACTTTGGGTGGTTGGAACTCTGTCTAGTTCTCATATGCTTAAAAATGGATACATCACCCAATGTCAACTCATTTTAATTTGAAGTCTAATGGATGCAGTCAGCCTAATTCACAAGATTTGGAGGGCCCAACCAATGTTTAAAGTCATGAATAATAGCTAACAGGTGGAAAATTCACTTGGAGATATGACAAAAACATGGGGAGGAATATTTTTTACATTGATGCAAGACACAAAAATAGGCAAAGGAAAGGCAATTTTGTTGAGTTATTTTTCATTCTGGAAGTCTACAATTTTACTTCCCGCTCCTCTTACCTTGCTTGCTTAATTCTCCCAAATGAATAGACTGAAATAACCATTGCCTTTAAGGTAAAGGATAAAAAAGAAGAACGCCATACTTTTAATCCAATTACTGGGAAGAAGAAATTGTATTGACTTACATGATGCAAATTGCTCTTTTGCCTGTACCAGTGTAATATGATTGTATTTCCACCTTCGTCGGTAACGAATCCCACATGTAAAGGCTGCAAATATATTTTTCATTAATCAATATCAATGAATAAGTTCCTAATAAATTATCCACAAGGAAAATGTATAAATAGACAGGATGACCTGATGGACATCTCCAATAAAATGAGAGAGAAGTAGTAAAGCTTCTGTTAAATTATCTGCAAGTTATACAAAAATGGTATTAGCATCCACTGGTATTTGAATTAGGAACACATTCAAATATAATTTACTGTGAAAGCACTTTGAGATATAAAACACGTCACATATAGAGAACTCATAGTAAGATGATGGCAACACAGGATAAACATACATTTTCTGCTGTCAGCTCTGCTGCCATAAGTTTCAAGCTGAGAAGTATAAGTTTTTATGGCACCTTCAAGGCACATGCCTATTTCTCCTTCGGCATTATGGCAGTCCTCTGTTTGCAAATAAATAGAAAAAAATTCCTAGATCTCTAATAAGGATGTTACTCAGATATATCTTATATGTTGCACATCCTTCAGTTTATCATGAAAAAAATCAGATAATTCTCTTACAATTCATGTTATACCCATCTTATGATGGTAAACACATAGATACAGATAAAAGTATTAAGGGAAATCTGAGAGTATTTGACTAAAAACAGAAACGAAAAACCCAAATTAAAAATATAATTATGGCTGTGAAGTTTATCTTGGATAGAATAACTTACTGAATAAAACATAAGAACACTTATTGTCTTGTGTGTCAATGAAGTGTAATGGACTTGGACTAGGATAGTGGAACTTATACGATCAGCTCACGAATAAAGAGAAGCCAGATCACCCTCTGCATACTCAGGAAGGAGTTTTTCACTGCCATTGATGCTTCTTCACTTAGAGTGGCTGCACTTGCCCATGACACACTAGCTGTTGTAAGTATCAAAATTTCTAAGTATATATATATAACTCAAACAAATATCCTCACCCAGCTAATAGTCTGTAGACCCTGAACTAAAGCAACCACTTTTAAACAAATAAGTCGATTGCATCTTATCCTTACCAGCATGGTCAAGTAGCAAGTATGATCAATGCGGTAGTAGAAAGTATTGCAACCCCTCAAAAGGGAATTCATGTTGAATATATTTGTCTGATTAGATGCTAGTTAAAAAAATGTTATAGCAATGTTATAAGTAAGGAACATACTGGAAATAAGCAGATATTCTAGTATCCAAAGCTTCCAGCTCTCTACAGGTTTTGAAACTGTAAGCGACTAATACAATAGTAATAGGTAACCTATTAGTGATGATAATAATATGAAAGGGAGTTCAAGTAAGCTTTCGGTTCAAAACAACGACAAAGGTGTTTCACTTTGAATGGATGCAAGCAGATTTTGAATTACCACAAACTGAAGTGCTGTGGAAAGGTTGGATGGTTATCTAGCTTCGTTTGGCTAAATTGAAGGAACCTTTGAAACTGATTTTAGGTCAAGTTTAAAATTTAAAAAGAAAGTCTCACTGCAATAGTCTCTAGTTAAAAACATTTTTAAAAGCCCTGAATATATTCTCAAAGCTTCAAAAGGAAGACAAATGAAGGCAAAATCCCAAATATTCTTTCTTAACAACCCATTAATGATTCAGGTGCATATCAACAAGATACCCTTTCCCCAAGATCCTCACTATCAAGTAAATATTCAGGGATATCTATGGTGGTGAATAGTAATGGGAGTTAAATGAAGAAATCACTTCGTAATGATAAACAAACAACTTGAAGGTTGGGCATTTCACTTCTTGTCCCTAGTACCACAGAAAGGAATTTTGCAGGCATTATCAGTATCCTTATTTTTTCAATGATAGCAGTGCCACAGAAGACAATTCATTAGATGGAGAACATATAAAAACTGCTTATGGAGAGGGGCCCTGGACTGGAAAACGAATGGCCACTGATCACATGGGAAAATATATGTACCCTAAAGAACAATACAGGCCTGGGACCTAGAAAATGATAAATTTAAATATTGCTTTCAAAGCAAACTAAGTTAGAGGCAACATAAAGAGAGGTCAGCTTTTTTGGCCCATATACGGAAAGAAAAATACACACCAAACTCTCCTTGGTAAGATATACCCAGAATAAGTACACTTCCTAATGGATCTCATATTTGAATTCTGGAAGAGTGTGATGAAGGAGATGAGAACGATCCTCAAAGGCAGCTTCTAGGAAAAGCAACATGAGAGATCAGCCCAGACTTTTAGAGACTTAGAATGTTGTCTACCTTAAAACAACCAATAAGCTCAAGCATTGTAAGAACATTGTACAACTAAGTACAGAGTGTATGTGCATCAATATTGGGAAGCTCCAGAACATGCAACTTTAAATCTTGGAAACTCCCTGTAAATAGAGATCTGCAGACTCATGGTGGCGTGTAGCTATCGAGAAATACAAAACAAAAAAATTTTTAAAATAAAACAAAAAAGGACAAGTATTAGTTAAAAAGAGTTAGGTTTATTGAGGTTGCAAAAAAGGACTAGAGAATTCTAACCCAAATAAGCATATATGTTTCATTAATGAACATCAACACATTGCAAACAAGATATAGCATGCACCAAAGCCCAGAACACTAATCTTAGTTCAGAATTTCAAATATTTCTATGGCAACTAGCTTGAAAGGAAACCTGGCATCCAAAAGACATGCAGGGGAGAATTCTTAGACCCATCGGAATGTGTAACAGAAGTTTGGAGAAGCCTGACACCCCTAGACCAATTATTTATCCATCGCCCCTTCAAACAGTCAATGTTGGATGAATTCATCAAGAAATGATTTAACATTCCTCCCAAGATGATATAATCATAATATTCTGCAGGTGGCCTAAAGGAAACTTCAGGTTATTTATCCATCGCCCCTTCAAATAGCTTTCAATGTTGGATGAATTCACTGAAGAAATGATTTAATATTCCTCCCAAGATGATGATGAACAATATCTGCAGGTGGCCTAAAGGAACTTCAGGTGCAGAAAGTATGAGAAAGGGTGGGCAAGAATCCCAAACATCGTGGCCTGCAATAAATGATCAGAAAGAAATCGTATAATATTTTGGGAAAGCAAATCATTATTGTATATCTCATAAGATCTTTATGAATATTTTTGGGTATATTATCAAGAAGGTTGACAGAAAACAAGTTAAAATAATAAGTTACCAGAAGAAGATTTAAAGGGTTATTAGATAAGATACGACAATTTAATAACATCCAACTAGTAATCACAAACTGGTCGAAATGACTATTAGGTATATGAGAACAATACATATCCAGAATGAGAATGAAAAAAGCAGTTCCTCTAAAAGCGTATGTAACCTATAAAGTATGAAAAAAGACACTCTGGTAATAAAAAGCCCTTGATTAATCAAATTTGTAGGAATAACGACCATTAGCAAATGTTTGATTCTGCTGAAAGATTGGACATTCTGCAACTAACACTAAAACTACCAGTCAATGAGTTTTGATAGAGCCTCAAGAGGCAATTCTGACAGGGCTAGTATAGGAAAAACTGACAACAAATTTAATAAGATAAGATAAGATACGACAATTTAATAACATCCAACTAGTAATCACAAACTGGTCGAAACGACTATTAGGTATATGAGAAACAATACATATCCAGAAATGAGAACAGCGTAGTTCCTTCTAAAAGCGTATGCAACTCATAAAGTATGAAAAAAGACACTTGGTAATAAAAGCCCTTGATTAATCAAATTTGTAGGAATAACGACCATTAGCAAATGTTTGATTCTGCTGGGAAAGATTGGACATTCTGCAACTAATAATAATTGTAATCTGCTATCAGTCAGAATGAGTTTTGATAGAGCCTCAAGAGGCAATTCTGACAGGGCTAGTAGGGAAAACTGACAAATAAATTTGTAGGAATAATAACTGCTAGCAAAAGGTTTGATTCTACTGAAAGATTAAACCATTCTGTAACTAATAACAAAAGGAGATTTTATGTTGACTATAGACAAAGTCGAGAGGTTGAGTTCATACATGGGGACTCATTCAGGCATCTAACTGGCACCTGGGTTTCCTCGCAAGGAAATCTCTCAGATTGTGTGGACTATAAATTGAATTAGATAATTGTATCTCTAAATTTAACTAGAGGAAGACAAAAGTGATGGATTTCTATTTTTTGAAAAATGCCACTTATGGCAACAACACACTCAGAAATATACACATCAAATTCTGCACTTTTGTTCATGAACAGCCAAACACCAACCTAAAGTGTAAATGAACAGCCTAAAAAAAAAAAAAAGAAACTAAAAAACATAACATAACAAAACTCAATAAAAACACATTAAGCTACAGATATAGATAACTAACAATAAAAGAAAAACAATAATTTGTCTCAGCTATCTTACAAATAGAATAATGTCCTCTTCATTTCAAGCTTCCACACCACTTGAGGAGACATACCAACAAGGAGAAGGAGAACTAATATTCCATTCCACCCAACCAACATTAAACACCAACGATCATTGTCACTCAAAACCTCTCCACGTTTCAACTCTCCCAAAAATACTTTATGTTGCAACTCCACATCCAAAGCAACAAAAATATTCACCCTGAAACGCCGACTCGTTTCAACACAACAGTGATAGCACCATCTTTATACAATTTGTAGAAAATGTGAAGGTGAAGAATCCGTTTAGCGCAAGTAAGACTTCGCACACAGCACCGCATTGGTGCAAGTTTTTGGCATCCAATCCATCAATGTTAAAACATTCGATAGTACTTGTAGCGACCACAATTCCACATCTAAAGCTAATTTTAAAAGCAAAACACCCCAGACGATTATACTGAGCGCGTGTGACAGTTTTTTCATTAAAGGTACATGGGGGAGATGAACCAGCCCTGAAACTTAGCTTGCAGTTCACGGTCACGTTAAGTATACCGAAACAATGTCCGGCGCGCTTTGCAAGTTGATAGTGAGAACGATGACGTTCGACATTCCTGGCATCCAATAAACCCATTATGATAAAATTTTACCCAAGAATTCAATTAATTCCGGATTACGTGTTTGATGTAATGGCTTGTTTAACTGCTTGATGTGTTTACTTGACGATAAAAAAGATCATATCGGCGTCCTTCGCAAAATGCCCACATCATTAAAAGCCATGAACTTCATAGTTTGTCCACAACATGGGGCATAATATTTTGTATGAACTGAAATGTGAAGGGGCATATTTTTTTTTTTTTTTGTAAAAAGTTAAGCAAGTATTTTATATTAGTTTTGTTGTGTAAAAACATAGAGACTCTCTGGGAGTCACTGTGACCTCCCGAGATGGTTTTGTGTATCATGCTTTCGCATTGCTTCCAATGGACACATTTTGTCAAGATGGATGTCGCCGGCTAACAGGAACTGCCCTTGAGCTCGACACGTCTGCGCGCCAGAAAGTCCCACGAACACCGAGTTGCGTTTTTGTCCGGGAGATTGTGAGCGAGCATTCTTCAAATGTGGCTTTGAGTTTTCGCAGACCCAGGTGACCGGAGCGGTCGTCGGATTTTTGTTCAGCTCCGGTGGCCAAGTGTTTCTCCTTGGGCGTGACTTGCTCACATCGACCGGCACGATTAAGTTTGCTACATATTTCCGTAACGAAGACCATCGGGTGCCTTGTGGCTCAGGCTCCGTGTCACATCCGATTGTTGGATTTTGGTGTGGTGTCGTTGGCTTCGAGTTCTCCCTCCTCCGACTGCGGCCAAACGACGGTACTTTACCAGATTGGAGTCAATCCTTCATTTTCCGTTACATCACGGGCTTGTTTTGCTTTCCTTCGAACGGCTTGGAAGCGTGATCCCCTTTCATGTTGGTGTAGCCGAGCCCCTGGAGGTCTTTCGCATTGCCGATAGCCTCCACTTGGGGTCACCTTATGCACCCGTGCGCCCATCCTGAGTTTTGATCGCCCTTATTATGATCTTCGAATCTCCCTCCACTATCGCAGGTAGGAGTCCGTATCGACCAACCGCAGTGAGTCGGGAGGAGAGCGTATTAGTTCGCAGTTGCTATTGGTGTTCACTCCGAGATTGCCATGATAGATATGGTGTGAATTGCTCCTGTGATCTCTCATCATTTCCCCACAGCCGCCATGCCCGGTTTTTGTCTTTTCAGAAGCTTCCGTCGAAATTGAGTTTGTATGTGTTGGTGTTGTGCGCAGTCCATTTGTCCCCGTGTTGTTTCGTTGAGCTCGTTTCTTCCGCAGTTGGTCCTTGCTCTTTAAGATTCAGATCCGTATAATTTTTGCCTCGTTTGAGATGTGTTGCCCTCATCTTCTCGTATACCCACATTGACCGTTTCTGCAGACATGCGTCGAACTTTCCCCCGTCGCCGTGTTTTCTCTCGCCATTGCCGTGTTTTTGAATATTCTTGTGTTTCGCTCTTTCCATAGGATCCGAAACCATGCTTCGAAGTAGATTCTAGGCACTCAAGTGACTCGTGGATTGGAGGATATGGAAGATCTCCACTTGCTTAGTGAGAGTTGGATGGAGTTTCGCTTCTAACCGATTGTCTCAAGACCATGGCCATGTCATCCCGTCGCAGAGCAAGCGGAGCCAGGGTCAAGGTGTGTGATTGAGCGTTTCTGGACTATTTTTGCAGCATAAGAATGAGAAGGGCCGCCAAACCTCGCTCAAAGACGTCCCATGAGTGCTCGTTATGTGACCAGAGAAAAGTGTGATTTTTGGCCATGTTCCTCTGCTCCACAGGGCGAAGACGCATCCGGTTGCCGATCCGGAGGCCGCCAAGAGCTTATGCTTTTTTGAGGCGGAACGTGCCTTTGGGGTTACTTCCCTCATCTTAGGATGTCCTCTTTGTTGGATCTTAGGATTCTTCTTTGCCAAGTCTTGTAGAAAATGGTTCACATTCCTCGTCCGCCGGGGGTATGCCATTGTTCTCTCGGATATCTATTTTTGCCATATGGTTGCTTCGCTTGCTTGCCAAGCGTAGTCTCCGTGGGTCAATCTTTGCCTTCTCCGCACAGGCTCTTTGATGTTCCGGCTCTGCATTCTGTGGTGGGAAGTCGTCAGCATCTTCCCTGCACAGGGCCGTGTTGCCTTGGTGCACTTCCCAAGCTATGTCGATTAAACATGTTCGTCTTTTCCCGGTGCTTTGTTCCGTATGGGGGATCCTTGAGCAGCTCGTAAGCCGATGAGTGTCTTTGTCCTCGATTTGGGTTGTATACTTCTCCACCTTCTGCTGTGGCGCCCGCAGGGAGTTAGGATTTTCAAACTCCATCTCTCCACCCGTATTTTTGTCGCTACGACCTTGCTTAATATCTCGTGTCTCTCGAGGCCTCAAACCCTCCTCCATTTTTGGTTTGCGTATATCTATCCATTTGAGGAGGGCCCATTTGGATTTCTTAGGTCCATTCCCGCAGAAAGGAGTTGAATGTCGGACAGTCTTATAAGCCGCCTTAGGGTCGCAAGTGCCGAGAACATGTAGGTCGGCATGGCTTGAAGGAGGACGGGTCAACACCGCCCTGGCCGGCCATGTTTAATGCCCGTGGGTCCAGAATCGGCTAACTGGCTCTATTTTGCCGAGGAGGGCTTCAAATCGTCGATCCGTAGGCATGTTCCGGTGCTGCATACCAAGGTATTTGGTTGGAAGGGAGTTCTTTGAATAATTCGTAATCATCGAGATTTCTCTGCACAGAATGGATGTGTTGAAAGGAGTAAGTTTCACTTCACAGATTAATTTCATACCGAGGCTTCCGAGAAGGTTTAACACCTTGCTAATGGTTCGAGCTTCACAATCGTGGGCGCCGCCGATACATATATCGTCAACAAATTGTTGATGCGTTACAGTTGGGTCCTTGGTGTACTTGCTTGATGTCTTTGAGTTGGTTCTCATTGCCTTGCCTTGGTTAAAGATCTGCCCACTTTCTTCCGTCATTATGATGAAGACAGAAAAGGAGACAGAAGCCCCTTGTCTATACCCCCGGATGTGAAGGGGCATATTAAAGAGGCTTTTGCCGTTTCAAATTTCAAGGGTGAAGGATCTATTAATATTACAACACAAACAATACATGGTTGAATTAGGATGAAGTGTTTTTGCTAAGTCGTCCACAGGAAAAGGATGGTTTCCAATTTCAAATACATATTTTTGGCTCATTGTGATAAGGCCCAAGAGTAGGCTTTTTTTCATCTCTATGGACTCTCAATTTTTGTTAAATTATAAATTCTTTTCCATCTCTATGGACTCTTACTTCTTGCTAATTTATAAAGTCTTAGTATATATGTTAAGCCAAAAATCTCTAATCTAGTTACTAGTTCACCATATACTCTTATTTTTTTTTACAAATATAGTCCAATCGTAGGATGATCAGGTTGGCACAATGGGACACTATCCCCTCCACTTCTGGTTTGAAATCCTGCGGGGGGACATCTTTGGGCCCATTGTGATAATGTTCAAGAAGAGACCCCATCTTCTGCGGAGTCTTGCCCAAGTGTTTATACCCTGACCTCAAGCGAGGTGTATGACATAGTTCCTAAGGTTTTAGCAGCCACTAATTTGATATTGGGTAGTGCCTTGATTACTCCTAATGAACATGGATTCACCAGTTTTAAAAATTACAAACATAGGTCTCCTCGTGGGTCGTACCGATGGAGCAATTCAATGATGTTATCCCCTCCACCGGTTTCAAATCCTATGGGGACATCAGTCAATCTCTTTTGACAAGGCTCAAGGAGTAAGCCTCTCATTTTCAGGGAGACTCGACTTTTGCCAAGTCATAAATTTCTTCGTATATTCATTTACATGTTGTTGGATACATCAACGTTGTTGTGGTAACAAAAAGCCCCGCCAGATTAATCCAACAAGTTACCGCCCACCATGGTAAAAAAATATAATATTGCAAAAAGACACTATGGAAGAGTAAACTATGCATTAAACTTTAATAATATGCGCAGGTCAGTAAGTGTGCATTTTGACATGGTGCAGATGTGAAATGTAAGGGTAAGACAAAGTTCTTCTCCTTCATCTTCCTTGAGTTAACTTAGCACCTGAATACCACGCGCTAGTTTATGAATTCTCTTGAATTATTTCACACCGTAGAATTATATTACATTATGTATTTGCATTTGCTCAAGATTATATTAGCGTAGCTATACAACAAGATGGTTGGTGTTCCAATAGACATTAGTGCATGATGAGCATCCAACACCTACTTCATAATAAAACTGGTAAAATGAATCGAATTAGTGTTTGATTTTAATATTAATAATAAGGAGGAATGTGATTGTCCATAATAGAAGAGAAACAATTCTAGCAGATCATCGACATCCAAACGATTGGCAAGTTTCCTCATGAAGCTTTCGATCTCAGCTATCCCAACTGTCCCCTCAAATGATTACCTTCGGAAACCTACGGTCTTCCAAGACCTCTCTAACCTATACTGGCCTCTTGAAGACTTTGTCACACTTGATGGTGCTCTCAAAGGAAACCTCCGGAGGGCTCAAGTTTGGAGTTTATTTAGAGATTCTCAACATCACATCCAACTTATCTATGTACAAGCGAATCAGTTATGCTAGCAGAATAAGGTAGAATTATTTCTTTAATGTAAAAGGCTCCTTATAGCCAAAAGAGAAGGTTATAGGAAAATGGGGATAGAAGGAGGATCAACGGTGATTGAGGTTCTTAAAAGATTGAATCATGAATCTAGTAGTGAAAGATTAATACACCAACGAACCTAATCAAAGTAATAAAATCTTTCTACTCTAGTTCGAATACATCATCCCTTCAACATGTCGAAGAGAAAGGAATAAAGCAATGTGATTTCTTAGCGAAATGTAGATGTTCAAATATTGAAGGACTCTTTGATTCTGTTGCCCCTCACAAGACCTTAGAGAGCAAGATGATGTAGTTTGGAGGCATGTCTTGGATAACGATGTTGAGGTATCAACATAATTAACCAAGATATGAATTACGATCCGATTAGTGTTAGCATAGATGAGCACTACCTAGATTCGGTGTCACAACATATCACCAAGCATGATGATGGTTCTATTTTATGGCCCTCACACACTCTCCTTCAAACTGCACAGAAATGCATGCATGATATTAAGGTGATCAGAGGGTATCAGGACATCTTCACCAATTATGCCAATTCAAAACAAATTTGGAGTGATTATTATTGGTGCATGGTCACGTGTTTGGAAAGCTGAAAGCAGCAGAAGGTTCTTCACGTAAGATCTCCACTAGGTGAAGACAAATTCCACCTTCTTCCCTAAGGATGACACAATTGGTATGTTTATTCAAGGTGTTTCTCTCATGCCCTTGTCCTTGTGATTCAACAATATCTCGATATTCTGCTGGAGAAGAGTCTTGCGAATATGTCTTGCCAGAAGTGAAATCTTCATGAAATTTGGGAGGAAGAATTGCTTTTCCCGATTGATTGTCTAAATATAATAGATTTAACTCTATTTGTTATGTGAATTTTACTTTCTCGATGTGCATGCATTTAAGCTCCAGTAATCGGAATTCGGTCCTTCGCATTTCTCCATACATGGATGATTTTTTCTATTATTGTGTCTTTTTTTATCCGTTGGCCTTTAAGAAAAGGGGTCTCATGCGTAAGGATACACCCGACTAGATTATGTGTTGTGTCTCGCTGTGCCTTGGGAGCCATTGGTTGAGGTGCTCAACTTGTCCCCGGCATACCCAACTCATAAACGTGGGAAAAATTGGTTTATCTCCTTAACACTTACATTTATATCGAATTATGTTGTGGCAAATTCAAGGTGTTTAAATTCTCGCAAAGTATGACCTTAAGCTAGTCATTTGCTCCCGAGTTGGAGGTCTTGGCACTTGATTTCGTGCTATCATATCACCTTCATGGCTGAAAAAGTTGCAACAGCACAATGCCCTTCCTCCTGCAAAGACAACGGTGGTGAATGGGAGGCTTCCGTGGAGGAACCGAAGTGTTGGTTAGTGGCAAGATGGAAACCAACCCCATCCACGACCAATTAGGGGACAAAGTTGTAAATATTCCTATGGCCTTATCCGTGAATCCGCCTATTTACCGTACCGCACACAACCTCATATTTTCAGCTTAATCACAGGTGCTTTGGATTTAAACCAACAGAAGCTAGCATGGAATTGGATGTGGAGGAATGGCGAGACTTGGTGTCGAAACTGGACACCCAAGAGGTCGATCCTCTCAAAGATAAACAAATTTTCTTATCTTTAATCGGGTGATGGAAGAATATTGTACAGAGCCTTGGTGATGCCTTCAAATTTGCCTTCTTCCAAGACCGATCTCAAACTGGGTGAAATTCATATGAATTTCAGAAATTTCTACAACAATTCTAGATTCACAGTTAATTCCCATCTCTATCCCGCAGACAGAGAAAACATATTCCCATGTCTCCCTCAAATAGAATTGTCTCGGTTCTGCGGTGAAAGACTCAACACTGTGGGACACTATGATGAATAGAAACATGCTTTTCTATAGTTTGATTTTTATGTTTGTTTTGTATAGATGAAGGATTTCCAGAATCCCTGATATTTTGTCTTAGTTATCTAAACACTAGGATAATTAAGGATAGTCACACATATATAGCTATGATAGACAATCTCAAACTCTTTTTGTTTTTGGTTGGCTTATAATGTGGTAAAGTGACCAATAGACCTCGGGTTTCCCAATGGGTGAGGCTGAGGCAACCTAACCCTTTTGAATATGGATATAACCTCGCCTATTTTTTTTGGAATGAATGAAAAAGGTCTTGCCAACCTTACAATCTATTTATTATTAATAGCTAAAAATAATTAATACATGAGATAAACATATATACTTTTAAAAACATAACACTTACTCTTAACCATGGAAATTATTAATTTCTAAATAGGCTTTAACACCATGGGTCAATACCATGATCATCAATACAATATGCTCAAAACCTACAAATCATTTCATATGACACTTGTTAATATGACATTTTTTTTACTTAAAAGGGTAAAACTATTTTTGAGATAAATTTTAACTTTTAATTTGTGATTTACTAGCTACATATTTTAAAATATTCTGTGGAGGCAATCCTTACCATCCATTTAATAGTTATTATACTTTGCGTGTTAGCCCTACAACCCAATATGAGAGTGATGTGTGATTCTTTCATTGCATGATACGATGTGTGATCCCGTCAATGCTCAATGGGAGTTGACACAGTGTCCTTTAAAATTTAAAATAAAGATGATATAAAATGAAGGTGGAAAACAAAGTATTTTATTTATGATTAACATTGAAATATTTTTTTTTCTTAATATTTATAATTGATTTTGAAATATTTTTAGTTATTAATATTTTTATTTTATTTTTTCTTTGTTTTTCTAGTAAGGTGTCGTGTATCGTGAGATGGACTCATATGCCTAATCTATGGCTTTAGTAATGCGACTCAGGTGTATCTAAACCACTGTAACCTACCTGCAATCAAGTACCTGGGCCTCGACCACACTAGCCTCAGTATGATTGATTTTTGGTCCATAAAAGTTTCAAACTCGATGACCCTCACAATTATGGAGGCTCTTTAAACATACTACTTGGTCACTAGCTATTTCCATACACCGAGAGGCAATACTTTTTTTCATTTTTTAATACAAATATTATTTTATTGTTTTTAAATGTGAGGCTATAAGGCAACATCTCCCCATATTTATTTTTAAAGAAGATATGAATGTGTTTTTTTAGAAATATAGACATTATAACAAATATTTCAAAATTGTGATTTAATGTGGATATATGTAAATCTTTAAAACATGTTTAACATTATATTTTAATATGAAGCTTGTGAGTTTTTATCTTTATTTTTTAACAATATAATACTCAAAATAAAGATAGTGTAGCATTTAAAGTTAATTAGTTTTTAATAATATGCTAATTTTCTTTTATTATTAAATTTAGATATAATAATATTTCAATATTATTCATTTTACTTTGCTAATTTAGTTTATATATATATATATATATATATATATATATATATATAAGACAAGGAAGGCATGCTCATCCTTTTGTGCCCTTTGGGTATAGCTGTCACCCCATGTTTATATGATACCCTCTCATGGCAAGATATACACAATGTTTTTTCCTTCGCTTATACACACTAGACACTCAAAGCCAAACGAATACTTATCTCCCTGGGCAATAAATGCTCACAGGGAATGCCTTTTTGATGCTTTCACAAATTTCTTTTTTCCTATAGGTCTCAAAATAATCTCACTATCGTGGTCATCACATGAAATTTTTTTTTTCTGCTGCAGATCGTATTTTTGAAGATTTTTGACAAATGGGAAAATTGATGTAAAAGACCATGGTTAACTCTCTTTTTGTGGACCTAAACCACTCATTATATGTCGAATTATTAGATATTAAAGTAGGAAAATCTCACCCTCATAATTTTTTTTGATATTTATATGTGATCCTTTGAGAAACATATTCTACCCTCAAAAGGAAATCGAGAATACTTCATGAAGGACAGATTATATTTTTATTTTGGAACAATGAAATGCAAGCTTTTTTTTTCTTTGACACATACACACACACACACACAAGATCAGAGAGTTATATCACCGTAGAAAAAACACAAAATTAGATCCTAGATGATTCCTACTGGTATTATGTTAGGAAAGTAGACCAAGAATATAAACATTACAAAAATTTTAAGTTGCTCGCATTGTTCCTAATCTCGTTGGTCCGAAAACTTAAACCATAAACATATAAAGAGTTTTGTATGGACATGGATACATAAATCGTAACAACTTTGCTTTATTTTTCCATGTAAATAAAATAAGACCAAGTCCATGGGACATATATTCTAAGTTGAACGTTAGAAAAACAAAGTGATGGGTATCACCGGTGATTAATTAATGGCTATGGGAAATTGCAAAGGCATTGAAAAGTGGTACGACTGTATTTGATTTAAGGTAATAAATGTAGGCAGAGAAAAGGAAGGTGAGGAGACACATATTTGCATGAGAGGGAAATTGGGAAGGAAAACTCAAGGGAAAATTAAGAAATAGTGGCCTCAATGATAAAAAGACTTTGAGGATGAATTCAATAACCTTTTTGTCGCTTAGCTTTGGAGCCTTTATCTCTATCATTCTCTCACCTTGCACACTTAGAGAAATATTGGACATTCTTGTAGCACTTTGGCATACATTGGATTTGGAGAAAGGTTTATATGACATCAAAGAAAACGCAAGGGAACAATTGGATCGACAACTATAAATGGATTTATTTGTGGGTAAGAGGTTGCATGTGTGATTTCCTGCTGATTTATGTGATTAGGTTAGAACATGCATGTGATTTTTGGTTATGCGATGTGATTGACATGGAGATTTTCTGGATTGACAAAGGGTTTTAGCTCTGTTTTTCCATTGCCCTGATAACCATGGTGTTGTGGTTTTTCCACTCGTTTTTTTTTTCTTTTCCGATTGGTGCCCAAGTTCCTTATGGCTGTGGGTTAAACAAAATGCCTAGAATCCCCGGAACAACTTGGTTTGGTTACTAGTCCTAGAGCGTAGGTTGGGAGCAACGTTTGGAGCCTTTGTAGGGTTGGAGTTACCAGTCACCAAAACTCGGTTGGAAAAATGCTCGGAAGCCTAGTCTCAGGTTGAGTTACCAGTTCCCCCGGAGCCCTAGAAACTTGGCTAGAGATCGATCTCGTTGGTGTTAGTGATGTCCCCACCGTGGAGGTGGAATCACCGTGGTTGAGGGTTGAGTGTGGTTTTTCCTCCCAGTTTTTCCCAGTTTGGTTTTATTTTGGATTATTCCATGAGATCCCATATTCATGCGTGCTGAATATGGTGGGGTTGATTGGTTGAAAGAGAGATTTGGTTCAACCCAATCTATGATTTGCAAATGGAGGTCCTGGATTTGGTTGGTATTTTCATATGTTGACATGACATTTTCCTATTGTGATATTTGTGAATCAGGTAGTGATTATGTTGGCGATATTATTGCTAAGTTTCCATGGTTCCTAATGGTTATTTTTCCTGCTAGATGTTGGTTATATAATGTGTATCATCTATGGTCGTTGTCATGAATTATTTAGTTAGCGATTTTGTTTGTTATACCATGGTTTTACAATTCATATGGTGGCTCATGAGTTGTGCCTATTTGTTTTTGCTAATGTCATTAACTATTGAATAATTGAGAAAGGCATACATTGTTGTCTCGAGACTTTGTCAAATTTCATCACCGATTTTTGTAAAATTAGTAATACGTACGTATAAAGGTACAATAAATATGGTCCGGGTAAAAAACTATATCCGCTGAGAAAAATTCATACTGTGGCATTCTCACACACTAAATTTGGAAAACTAGTAATTTTTTTGTGATACATGATTGTTTGGCACAACTCCTAAGCAGATCGTTCAGACTTGAATGTAAACAAGTCATTGGATATAAATTTATTTGAATTGGAAGGAAAATATCCATTTTATTAGTTTCCTCAAAAATTTGACAACTCATGGCACTCTTCTACTCAGAAATCCAACACTCATTTCCAATCACCACATTACAAACGACTCTACACATTGAGCATCTCTATCAATTCTCTTTTGCTTTTAGATTTCTTACCTCTCGTTTACTCAAACATGGGGCAATATTTCTATAATTTTCTAGACTTTTAAGTGAGAATGTTTAGGATATAGTATTAAACACCTTGTGAGTTATATTTAAGATTGATCAAGCCCTCTTGAGTCATTTCTATAATATGATTATTAAGACTAGCACCAAACGTAAAAGTGATTCTTTCTTATTCTATATAGCTATTTTGTTTATCTTCTTGTAATTTATATCTAATTTGAACATATGAAAATGACCACTACTAGGTTCGTAAAATGAAACATACATGCTCGTACGCTTGTAGAAAACCTTTATCCTAACTCATCTAAATAGTTTAGTTTTTTTCCAAATATGTATGAGTTTAGAATCATATGTTTTAGTTAAGTTTATATTAAAAATTAATTTAAGAAACAATAAGTGTTTTGTTAGGCTTAAAGTACCAATTATCATTTCCATGAACCCACATATTTTGGGATACAACGGTGAATTAAAAGATGTCATTTATTATTTTTATTTTACCAAGTAGATGGGTTCCGCTCTGTCGGAAACTATACTCTCGACCAAGCCACTAGAAATTATGATGTGATGGGTTGATGGCTTGGAAATTTTCATTCAATAGATGTTACCTATATTATTTTATAGTCATGATACCATATGTAGAGCCTACAAGGTTATAGAATTTAAAACTCAAGCTTTGATACCATGTAGGGCCTAGTTTTCCTTAATTAGAGAAGTAACGTTTCACGTAAACTCTATAAAATTAAATACAGCACGCACTGTTCTTCCATCTAATGTCGATCCCTAGCCGACATTGCTATGAGTCCTCTACTTTCTATTATCAACCCGACTAATTCTTCCCTACCTATTTAGGATCAACCTCTCAAGTTCCCAAACCTGTGGGACTTCGGGACCAAATTCTCTTAGCCCTTGTGCCCAAAACTCAAAGAAAAAAATTTTCAAGTTTCCAAATTTCTAGTTGAAAATAAAGCCCAAAGGTCTTCCCTCAATTTATACCATTACTCATTCTCCATAACCTTTGTTTTATTTAGTCTCCATTCATCCATGAACAAGGACCCCCCCCCCCACAACCACCCCCACCCCAAAATTTACTCCTATTTTCCTCTCTATATTAGAGAGGTATTCCTTAGACCTCACATCAACCTCATCGCCTATACATAAACTATTTGTTAATATCTCTCCGTCCCCGGTCCTCTCCTCTCATAATAAACATACTTTTAATTATATCCTTTATTTACTTGTTCACCATCCAACCGACGTGGTCATATCCACTATTAATGGTTTACATCAAAAATTTGTATACCGGTAGATAATGCATAAAGTCTTGATTTTTCAAAGAATAGGAATTTAGTAAGTTGATATTATTCAATGTGGAAAACCAAGTAAGTTGTAAAAAGGATACGAATAAGATAAATAAAGTATTAATCAATCAATTAAGGTTAGGTAAGGTTAGGTAGGGAATAGGAAATCATAACTTTCGGTCACCAACCTTTGACATGGTCAGAATGACTATTATTGATTTAAGTTGGTTTCTTCTCTAGTATTTTTATTTTTAACATAAATTAAAATCGTAGAAAGGGATTTGTTGATTTAGCTACTTCTCAAATGTGTATAAATTTGATAGAAATTACAACTCCTCAAGATTTTAAACTAAAAAACAAGAGACACAATTTACCGCTGATCTCATGGAATGGAAATCACAATTTGTAAACAAATATGCATAGACACAACAAGAAACCACAAGCACACATTGATTCTTTAGCAGAACCCAATTAAAATCTCTCAAGCCTCTTCACATTAATCAGCTTGAATATATAAATCATTACAATTACTTGCTCTATCTCTAAGCCCAACGTGCAAAGAATAATTATTCTTTCTAATAAATGAGAAACTCCGGAAAAAACAAATTAATTATTTGCTCATCTAGCTTCCTACTGTGTTCTTGGAGGAAATTAGCTCCTAAAAAGATAGAAATTTCCTCCTATTTTCTTGCGTAATGCCCAAGGATTGATCTCCTAACCTCATGCAACAATTATACACTCAAAATAGTATACGACTCATGTTACACTACCTTTTCATCTCCACTTTAGCTGAGAAATTCGAATTCCATGCATGCATTAGCTATTTCGGGTCACGTGATCAATTAATTGAAAATTTTCTGATTTAGATTGTTGTCCCATTGCAAAACCGACATTTTAATCGACCTCTATCAATAGTTAAAGGCCAGAGGATGGAATACAACTGAAAATAACTTAACTATATTTATAAAAGTTAGCAATCACACATGGATGACTGAACTCCAATCCCACTAACTCGAATTTACTAATCTAACTCAGTGACAAGATCCATGCTACACTAGTTAACTGCTTCCAAGTTGTCGTGCTGATGTGGAAATTTAATTTACTCAGTTTGACTAAGACTAAAGTCAAATTAAGCCTTTCTTGCTACATTTTTTCAACACTTCCTCTTATCAAGAAAGGGATTTTTCACCACCCCTATCTTGCACCTATGGAATTAGAATTTACCTCTTGACAATGCCTTTTTCAAGATGTCAACATATTGCTCCTCAATTGGAATTTACTGTAGCAAAATAATTTTCCTCTGCACACCATCCCACAAATGATGGTATCATATATCAATGTGCTTGGACCTATCATGAAATACCATATTCTTAGAGATCTTAATGAAACTCTAATTATCACAATATATCATTGTCGGATCCATCTCCTGACTGAAAATATCAACAAGTATTTTCCTCATTCATATAGCCTCACATGTTGCTTGACTTGCAACCATGTATTCAACGTTTTCTGAGCTGAGCGCCACAAACCTTTGCTTCTTATTGTACTAGGAAATAGATGCGGACCCAACACTTAAGATAACACCTGAATTACTTTTTTTTTAATGGAATCCCTACCCAATATGAATCAACGAACCCTTGAAGCTTCACTCACTTTTTCCTCTTGTACCATAATCCATACTCGGTAGTGCCTCTGAGGTAGTGTAACACATGATTTGTTTAATTCCAATACAACATGGTATGCCTCACCATAGCTTGACTCAGCTAGTTTACTACATAACACATGTCGGGTCTTGTGTTTACAAGATACATCAAGGACCCCACAAGCTTCCTATAAATGGTAACATCAACCTCTTCACCAGAAGTGGCATTCTCCTTCCTCTAGTGTTTAGCTAAAGGTGTGTCCATGGGCTTAAAATTCTCCATGAGAAATCTTTGAAGTATTTCACAGGCATACTTCCCCTGAGACAAACAATTCACCATCACTTTTCCATAATTCCAACCTGAGGAGGTAATGCATTAATCCCATGTATTTAATCTCAAATTCTCTTGCAAGATCCTATTTGTAAGAGCGGATCAACTGTTCATCACCTACTAATATTAAATCATAAACATACAAAGAATAAGCAACTTACCATCTACCACAATGTGATAGAGGTTCAAATCTACTTCAATTTTTGTGAATCCCAATCCACTGAGATAATTGTTGATCCGAGTGTACCATGCTTGGGATGGCTGTTTGAGACCATAAAATGCTCTCTTGAATTTGTACACATGTGACTCTCGATCATATGTCTCAAATATTGTTGGTTTCTCTATGTAAATTTCCTCTACAACAACACTGTTGAAAAAGGAAGTCTTCACATCCATCTGGCGGATTTTCCACCCCATCTGCACAACCAATGCAAGAAGGGATCTGATTGAGGAATATCTTGCAACTAGTGAAAAATTTTCCTCATAGTCCACTTCCTCTACCTAAGAGAATCCTTTGGCCACAAATCTGGCCTTGTACTTCTTGATGCTCCCATCGGCTATATGCTTCAATTTGTAGATCCATATGGAACCAACCACTGATTTCCCTTCTGGTATCGACACCACCTCCCATACACTGTTCTTCATCATGGATTCATATTCTTCCTACATGGCATCAACCCAAACAGGTTGAGAAACTGCTTCATCAAATGAAGAAGGCTCTGAATCAGTGATCTTTGTCATGAGAGCCATGTAACCAGTGTACCTCTGGGGTGACCTTATCTACCTTCGTACTGATGTAGGGGCTCCCACATTCTCCTAGCATCCTACAACAATCTATCAACTTCTATGGTTCTCTTTCTCCCATCCCTTGAATATTATGGTTGAGTGGGTGCTTCCACTATGCCTCATGTCTACTCCGCTACATGTGACTACTCCACGACCTCCTAAATCTGATCTTGAGCCTCCTCCTTTGGAGCTAGAAGCTCCTTCTCGAGTGTGATACTCAAATCTCATTCCAAAGAGAATATAATAGCCTTATTATCATCAAACTTAACATATCTCATCACAACTTTCATCCTCAGTGAAGGTAAATACACCTGGTAATTGTGTGGAGTTTCGGTGTATCATACAAAAACTCCCAAATCTGTTGTAGGCTCAAGTTTCTTCCTCGAATCCTTGGAGACATGACAATAAAATGAAGCTCCAAAATTTTTGAAATGAGACACATCAGCCTTTCTCCTTGAAATAGCTTCCTTCAGTGTGATCTACCAAGTATTCTATGAGGACTTCAGTTATGCAAGTAGACTGCAGTGTTGCATGCTTCCACCCATAGATGTAATGGCATCCCCTGATCATGCAACATGGCTCTTGCTGCTCCCACTATGATTTTGTTCTTCCTTTCAACTACCTTGTTCTAGTGTGGGTTATGGGGTGCTATCAATTCTCTTCGAATACCTTCTTTGGTTGTAATATTCCTACTTAGCCTAAGCTAAGAGGAATATGCATTTTTGTTTTAATTTCTGTTGCATGAATAAATGAATAAAGGAGGACATGTAAAACTCCTGAAAATAATGAATAATCAATGCCCATATGAACAAGGGTAAATCATCAGGGCCATGTAAATAAATCACTTACAGGTGTGAAAGGGGTTTGAGCTGTGAGAATGGGTTAACCTTGACCAAATCTACAACACTGTCTAGGTTCAATGTATCTCATGATGGGCAGCGCAGTTCTAGAAGGAGGCCCCTCATGTGAAAGGAGCTCACTCATAAAGGTGGTTTATGGTTTGAAAAGGCTTTCATATTATACAAGGAAGGGGAAGGCAGTAAGAGGAGGTTGTTGATTGATTATATTTCTGAGTATCTTGTCTGCTTAGACAAATACTATTCTCTGCTGCTTAGTGCAGAATTGTGCTGCTTAGCACTTGGAGTTCCTATGCAGGGATTTCACCTCTTCCCTTGAGGATTCTTGGAGGAGTTTTTACTTATTTGATCCACTATCAGGCTTTGGGACAAGCTCTACTTCCAATTGCAGCGCAGATCCAGTGAGGGTTTGGTTGCTTTTGTAAGATGCAGCAAGTGGAACTCTAGATTTGTTTAGATCTAGCTTGTATTGGAGCCTCTTCTCAGTGAGTGTGTATTTTAACCACCTGGAAGAGTGAATCCACTGTTTGAGCTTAAAATTTGTATCTTGGCATTAGGCCAACGCTGTTATTTGAGCAACTGCACAGTTTCCCTTGAGGGACTGCGTTATTTTTAGTAGAGGCTCTGCAGGGTGTTTTGATCCCAGTTTTGATTAGAGATCTTTGGTGTTGGGCTTTGCCTTTCACTTTGGTGATCCATGGATTAGCTTTCCGATCCATGTTCTATTTAGATCTGATCCATTTCAATGTAAAATCATCGTCAGAAATTTTTGAATCATATTGCAGATCTGCAACTTAAAAATCAGATCTAGTCTTTTTAATATATGATTTGGTCAAAACCCCAAGGGGAACTTGTAAATAAGTCTTTCTAGTTTCCAGATCTGAAATGGATTTGATGTTCTATCCATATATCTGTTCTAGATTTGAGATGTAATTTTCAGCTGCTGCAGCTCCTTAAAATAACGTTGCTGAGCCATTTTACAGTTTATATATGTGTTGTAGCCTTCTTTTCTAAATATTTCTTGCTCTCTTGTTTCCTGTATTCTGCTGTATATTGAAAGAGCTTCATTGTAATTATGATTTGCTGCTGTATATTCATAAATTGATCATATATGATGGCCTCCTACTCATGCTCTCCAAGACTGCGTTATTTCTGAAGCATTTTCTTGTGCATAGCTGCAGCCCCTCTTGTAGGGTGTTTTTCAGCTAGACTAGGTGGTGGGAGATCTGTTTACCACACCTAGTTTGATTTGTTTTTGCTCCCCTTTTGGATCTAGACTCCAGATCTACTGATCTAAGGGATCCAAGGGCTGCAAACTCATTTCTGTGCATCAATCTCTCAAGAGTGTGTTATTTTCACAGGCTTGCTGTGTTGTTCCAGATTTGGAATATTACATTGGCACATAAATCCTTGAAGGCATGTGAAACAAATTCACCTCCATTGTTTCTCCTAAGAGCCTTCACGTTCTTTCTAGTCTCCTTCTCAACCAATGCCTTGAATTCAACAAATTTTTGAGAATATTTCATCCTTCTTTTGCATGAAGAAGATCCAACATTTTCTAGATAAATCATCAATAAAAATAACATACTACTTGTATTTTTTTATGGAGGTTGTGAAGAAGGATCCACAAACATCAGAGTGGAATCATTCCAAGATTGCATCTGCTCTACTATCTCGGCCATGTAATGTGGATTTGAAATATTTCCCTATTGTGCAACCCTTGCAGACATCATGATGGTAATTTGATGCATGATTTTAAGGCACCATAGTGTAGATGACCCAACCTCTTGTGCCAAAGTTCTCTAACATCTCGACTTTGCACTTTTTTAGCCTTACTGCTCAATGTAGCACAATATCCCACCTTAAGTTTTTATAGGCTCTTCATATCGAACCCCAATAGCTATTTTTCTCAGAAAGACTTTCCCTTTATTGAAAATAACATCATAGAAACAATCCACCAATATCGCTACAGAGATCAGGTTCTTCTTCAACCCAGGTACAAACGTAACATCTTTCAGGGGAAGAGGAGAGGATTTATTCCTCTGAAAGGTGATAATACCAATTCATGTAGCACTATACCTCCCATCACCCCCCATTTCGATATGCATTTGGAGATCCTTATCCTCTAGGCTACTGAAAAACTCCTTGTACCCTCTCATATGGAATGAGGAACCAAAATCAAGGTACCAAACACTCCCTGTAACAATAATGCCCAAGCATGCTATTAGGGTGGAGTTTAATACGAATTGTGAAGCCAGTGCTTCACCTCCTACTCCTCTTGAATCCTTCTTGGTATAATTCTTGTGTGGACATTTTGTTGCATAGTGCCCAAATTCGTGGTAGTGGAAACATTTTATCTTGCTCAAGTCTATATTCTTGCTATTATTTTTTCTTGATTAAGTTTTTATTTGGGTCTTCTTCCCCTTTCCCTTCTTCCCCTTTCCAACTAAGGAAAAAATATCTTCATCCTCTGCCCTGGATGATGTTCCATCTCTGGTATTCCTCCTGAAATCTTCTTGAACCAAATCAGACCACAACCTTTTCCAATTTGGTAATTTTTCCCTTCCATTCAAAAAGTCCTGGTAGTTGTGCGAGGATTTTGGAAGGGCTATAAGAGCTAGGCTCACCATGTCATCTTCTGCAACATTCACCCCAACCCCTCCAAGCTCATCTCGAACTTGTGCAAATTTGGAGAGATATTGTGGGATAGTGTCATTATTTTGCATCCTTATGTTTCGAAGTATGCATTTCAGGGCCAATTTCCTATGGTTACTGATATTTTCAAATAGCTCAGTCAATGTATTACACATATAAAATGGTGTCTCTTTTCCATGGAGATTTGATACCACATGGTCCCTCACACCTTCGAGAAAAATTCTCTTGGCCTTTGCAACATCCTTCTTCCATTGGGATAATTGTTGTGCATCTGATTGTGGAGGTTTTGAAATATTAGTTTTAATATATTTTAACACGCCATTATCATCAAGCACTACTTCCATTCTATCCTTTTAGGCTATGAAATGCGAGCTACACTCCAGGGCATACTCCAATATTAGTCTGTTGAAAGACATTCTCCTAAATTTAAAGAAAAACTGCTACACTGAAGCTGTAAATTCAAAATTCCAAAGAGAAATGTTTGAAATATTGATTCTAATGTGATTTAAAGTCTCTGATACCATATATAATTTTCAACTTCTTAGGATTTCAAACTGAAAAAAAAAGAGACACAATTCTACTCTACTGATCCGCAGAATGGAAATCACAATTTAGAACAACATGCATAGACATGCAACAAGAAAAACCATAAGTACACAATGATTTATAGGGGAACCTAACTAGGAAAAACCCCTCAAGCCTCTTTTCATTAATTAGTTGAATAAAGAAACTATTACAATTTCTTGCTCCAATGAGCACAACCTGCAAAAGGATAACTATTCTCTTTGCTGAATGAGAAAATCTGACGAAACACTTAGCCAATTATTTGATCATCTAGCTTCCTATTTTCTTGCACAATTCCTGAGGAAAATAGCTCCTACAATATAGAAATTTCTTCGTATTTTCTTACATAATTCCCAAGGATTGATCTCCATACCTCATGCAACAACTGTATACTCAAACTAGTATACAACTCATGTTACATTTCCTTATCATCTCCACTTCAACTGAGAAATTCGAATTACATGCATGCATTAATAATTTTTGGTTGATTGATTAGTTAACTAACATATCTCTGAGTTAGACTGTTGTCCCACTATAAAACTAACCTTTAACTTACTCTATCATAGTTAGAGGTCAGTCAACTGAATAAAACTTAAAATAACTGAACTAGATTGCTAAAATTTAGCAATCACACATGAATGACTGAACTCCAAGCTCACTAGGTCGATTTTACTGAGCTAACTGAGTGACAAGATCCATGTCACACTAGTTAACTGCATCCAAGTTGTCTTGTTGATGTGGGAATTCGATTTACTCAATTTGACTAAAGCTAAAGTCAAATTGAGCCTTTCTTGCTATATTTTTTCAACAAAATGAGTTACTAATTAATGAGCCTTTAAATAGGTTTATTAATTAATAATTTTATAGATAGGTTTATTAATTAATAAGTTAATTAATTTTAATATTAGTTAGTATATCCATTAGATTTTATTATAGAATTCTAAACTTAATACATTTATTACATTTTTTGATAGTTAGGTATTTAATTTAGTATTAACTCATTTACCTATGTTCACATATTCTTCATAATTAATTAGTATGTATACTAGTGCAATTCATGCATATGTAGCTATCATATGCATTCCCTGTATGTATGTTAATAATCGTTTTCTGTTCGTAATTTGAAATGGGTCATTACATACACACTACAATTTTCCATTTTTCTTGCGCTTCTTTTTATTTCAGAAGCCTTACTGGCCACAATACTTAGCTCATTTTGATGTCAATTTCCCAAGAAATTTCCTATCGTAAAATTTCACACTCTATGATTTAGGAACTTTAGGTTATTGAAATTGATCTTTATGATTCCTTAGACAAGGAAGTCAAAATATAGAAAAATAAATATTTTCTTTTTATTTCCCTAATAACATGCTAGGAAATTTTCTTACATCACAACAAAATTTGTTATGGTTCAATTAATTTCAACTAATTTGTAGTGTTATCGCAACCACCATTCTTAATAGTTTCTACCAAGATTTTTAACTATTTGACAACGATAACAGGTTTCCCGTGGTTTTCCTCTCTAGGAGACCTTTCCAGTTAGGAACCTTCTTAATTAATTACTACCTTTATAGGTCTTATCAATCCTAAACTCAACCCCTATTTTTTCTATTCATATGTTACCACCTTTGACATACTCATACTCGAGCTATGCTGCTTATATATATATATATACACGTTCTCTTGGTATCCCAAAATTACAACATTGTATATTCCATATGACTTATGTTGTTAATATTGTCAATATAAATCATTTCATTTTCTGGAATCAAACTTGGGTGGGGAAAATATAAACTATTTCTCTCATCTATCCAAATTATAATCACTTTATATATATATATATATATATATATATATATATATATTCTTCCTTTAAAAACAATACAAGTGTTTTAGGTATTCATTCTAGTATTCAAATTTGATCATTAAGGGTGTCGAGACAACCTATTCAAGTACATCATATATTTTGGGTTAGGTAATACAAGGTTTCCAACCCCATCTAATCATGTTTCTAGTACTATATAGACCTTATTATGTGTATATTATTTATGTTTCTTTTTATTCAATCATAATTCCATACCAATTTTTTTATAGCGAAGGTTTTCAAACCTTCTTATTGCACAAAACATGTAGTTGTTGTACATCTTCCTAACTCACTGTAATTTTAATGTCTTTCACTTATGTTAAATTTTGCAGAGATCCTTTGTTTGCCCACATTATTTTTGTAAGCCCCATTCTTTTTTGGCTTATCTCTCCACTACAAGGAAAAGACCCTCTAGCAGAGGTTATAAAGGAGGTTTTTCATGTTATAAAATTGGCCAAAATTGTCAAAAAAACATATGCTACCACATTCGTTTTCGGTAACGGAGGTTTTGGCAGAACTTTTAAAGAAAATTCAACACAACTAAAAAAAATGGCTACCGGAGGTTATTACGAATGTTTTTTCATCGGTGCTCTTATCAGGTTTTAATGCACCGGTGTGTATCGGTAGACAGTGCACCGGGGCGGTCGAAGGAGAATGCACCGGGCCGTTAAGGAAAATAACAACACCAGGCCTGGTGTTGGTGATACAACGCACAGGGCCATTCTAATTGGTCTTTGGATTTGAGCGGTGCCCATAGGTCGTATAAATGCGTCGGTGCGTATGCTTATATAAATTACCTAGTGCATGTATCACACAAATGGACCGAGGTTTACAATTGGTATCAGTATTCGTGCGGTGCAAATATGTCATACAAATGCATCGGCTCTTATCGACACATAAACTCCCAGGTGCGTACTATTACACAAATGCACTGAGATTTGTAATTGGTATCGGTATTCGTGCCGTGCCTATTGGTCATCCAAATGCACCAGTGCATATAGACAGAAAAAATGCCCTGGTGCATAGTATCACATAGACGCACCACAATTTATAATTGGTATCGGTATTCGTGCAGTGCTCATAGGCGGTAAAACAACACTGGTGTGTATAGATACATAAATGCACCGGAGTGCCGTACCGCACAAACACCTCGATATTTTTAACTGGTTTTGGTATTTTTGCGGTCCCGATAGGTAGTATAAACACACCGGTGTGCTTAATAATATAAGCGCACCAGTTTTCATTTTGTATTTTTTAGAAACATCGACCTGTGGCAATACAATTATTGTGATTGTTTTAAATTCATTATTCATCAAAAGTCGACACATATTATAACAATATTCATATTAATTAAATTTCTATTAATGGATTTGAATGTGATTTTTAGATTAATTTGTTATATCATATCATAATTATTGTGGTTTTTTAAAATTCATTATTCATCAAAAGTCGACACATATATATGTTATAACGATATTCATATGAATTAAATTTTTATTACAGCATTTGAGAATGACAATGCAGAATGCAATAGCAACAATAGAGAACACAGTAGAATTAATTAAAACATTTATTATTATTATTATTATATATATATAAGCCATTCTTTGTCATACAAAATGGGACAGTTATTGGTATCCCTTTATCTTTCAATTGGGACACTATGTCCATTACATTAAAGAAAATGTCTGATTTCACAAACATTTTTCCAAAAATAGTACAACGCCTTGCTTTTATATCCAAACATAGTGATCATCATTCTTCGCTTGAACTGCTATCACTGCTAGAGCTACTTCCATGACTTGGGTTATTTTCAAGAATGTTTTGTTCATGACGTTGATTGTTTTCTTCTTCTTCACCTTCTTCCATCTACAAACATAAAAATAAACTGTAATGAGTGTATATACATTGGTGAGAATAATGAAAATTGCAATATTAAATAATACACATCAATGTAAATCGAAAAGAAATGACGTACCAATGCAACAATTGACTCATAAACTATACACATTCTTTCAAAACCATGTAACATGCCATCTTTCAAGATTTGATCTGTTGGTGCAGTGCCATACTTTGTTTCCTGCAAGTTTTATACCCCATAAGAAATCATATATTTAATATAAAAGATTTATTTTTTCTATTAATTGTAGACGTAGCTAAGTAAAACAAGATCAATAGATGCTTACAAATTCCACAATTAAGTTCTGATATGCCAACATATACACACAACCCATATTTAAACCAATTTCAATCAATTCCTCTGATGGTTCTTCTTTGTATGTTAGCACCTGTTTG
This sequence comes from Pinus albicaulis, assembly GCA_034641835.2. Taxonomy (NCBI): domain Eukaryota; kingdom Viridiplantae; phylum Streptophyta; class Pinopsida; order Pinales; family Pinaceae; genus Pinus; species Pinus albicaulis. The sequence continues at coordinate 1,832,962,436 of CM076578.1, read as the reverse complement.
GAGACATTCAATGATGATTTTTGTAAAACAACTTAAAAATACAAAAATGAAATCTAGTTAAGTTGTTATAAGGAAGTAACAATTACTCACAAACTTAGATATCAATCATTTTCTTCCTTGTCGTCCTATTTTATGTGCTGAATGGGTTCCATTTTCTTTTCTTTTCTGTAAGAAAATACTTGAAAATTAATATTTAATGCTAAATTGTTTATTTATTGTACCTAATGATAAAAAAATTCAATGATTACATATTACATTTGAAGCACGTTGTTGTTGAGATGGCTCCTCCCGCGATGCAATTTTGTCCATTTCTTTGACCATCTCCTTGTACACCCTTTTGGACATTCCTATTGGCATATTTATGATATCAGCTCATTCATCTTTTGAGATTTTAATAATCTTCTTGAAAATGTAACATGACAATAAACTATTTAATTTTTATATTGATATATGAAAAGTAAGTATAACAAAAGTGATATTTATAAATAATTCTAGACAAACATCTAAAGGAATATTACTTTTTCATTCCTTCTTTTTTGTTGTTGTACGTTTTTGCTATTAAAAGTCTAACATGTCTCATTAACCAATTATTTGGAAACTCTTCCTGTAGTTTACATAAAATCTGGTTTTTGGAATCATTGGTTTGGTTTTTGTATTGTAAGTGGAAAGAACATCTATACATTCATTCCACTAGATCCCTCATTTGTAAGAGTTTTTCCCCCTTTTGTTAACCTCCAACACCACTCCAAATGAGCTAAGGAGCAATTCATTTTCATTTGCATGTTCTATTGTTTTTCTTTTCTTAGAACAACATTCCTTTTCTGAGTTGTTGGTCCCTGTAGAACATTAAACAGAGGTGAATTAATAGAATTTTTCACACATGTTATCTAATAATTTTAATTATATTATTAATGAAAACTAAAAAAAGAAACTCATATTGGATGGATAGTATTTTTTCATTCACCTGATTCATCCTTTTGCAATTTTTCCATCAAGCTTATATGTTCTTCTGATCCTAGATCATAAATAATCTTATTGAGCTTCGTCATTTAGTGGCTCTGCATGATACACATTAAACAATACATATTATTTAAACTTACATATAGTTCAAAAATAATTCTTTTGTAAAAAAATTACAAAGAACTTGCCTTTTTTGCTTTTCTTGATGTGTTATCAGTATTTTTGTTACTTGCTCTCTTGTCAGTCATTTCTTTAACAATATCAAACCTGTATCATATTAGTCAATAATATATTTTTAAATAAACTGTCAACTTCTGAATTAAAAAAAAATCTCAAAAAACCGGTCCACCATTCATGGTGAACGCACTAACGTCGGTGCGTTCATGTCTTTCCCATGCACCACAAAAACAATATAATACACCGTACGGTGTTCTATGTCAACAAGAAGCCCCGGTGCGTTACATGTCAATGACCGCACCGGTTAACCATCATAAAAATAATAAAAATGGTCCAGTGTTAGTTTTTTTTATCATAAATCGGTGCTATATTTTTACATATGGCGCACCGTTAAAAAAATCTTATTTTTTCACATTACTTATTTGGTGCTCTTGTAAGCAACAGAGCACCGGTGAACTACTTTACATAGGGCACACCGTAAAAAATCTATTTTTTTTTTTAAATCATTCCAAGGCTGACATGGATTATGATACGACTATGCTAATCGTCTCGTCGGTTGCATGTCTTAGGTCTATATTTAGCAATACAAACCCTATAAATCTAAATTGAAAAGTCCTAATTCTAAATCATAGAAAGAAGAAGAGGAAATGGGAGAAACAAAAAGAAAGTAAAATTTGTATTTTTTTTTTTCGAAACTGAACATTTGCGGTGCGTCATAATGAAATAGCGCACCGGCTGTATATTTTTCTAATTTTTTATGACAGTACTTTCGCAGTGCACTGTGATAATAGAACGCCCCGATGCACTCTCTCAGACATGATGCACCGAATATATATATATATATATTTATTTATTTATTTATTTATTTACACAAGGGCCGACATGGATTGGGATCTGACTATGTAGGTCAACCCGTTCGTTGGATGTCTTAGGTTTATATTTAGCAATATAAAACCTATAAATATAAATTGAAAAACCATAATTTTGAAATCACAGCAAGTGGGAGAAGACAGGGCAAAAACAAAAATAATGTAGGGTATGTTTGTAAAATGGTTTTTTTTCAAAACAACACGTTGTGCGGTGCGCTATAATGTAATAGTGCACCGGTGCCATATGTTACATATGACGCACTGATAAAAACATAATTTTTTTTTTTTAAATTTTTTATCACAGTACTTGCGCGGTGCGCTTGTATAAAAGAGTGCACCGGTGCGCTATGTTACGAAGGGGGCACCGATGAAAAAAAATGTCTTTTTTAAGATTGACACAAGGGCTTACATGGATTGAGATCTGACTATGCAGATCCTCCCGTTGGTTGCATGTCTTAGGCTTATATTTAGCAATACAAAACCTATAAATATAAATTGAAAAACCTTAATTCTGAAAACACAGCAAGTGGGAGAAGAAAGGGCATAAACAAACATAATGTAGGGTATGTTTGTAAAATGGTTTTTTTCCAAAACAACATGTTTTGTGGTGCTCCATAATGTAATAGTGCACCGGTGCCATATGTTACAAATGACGCACTGATAAAAACATATTTTATTTTTTTATTTTTTATCATTGTACTTCAGCGGTGTGCTAGTATAACCAAGCGCACTGGTGCGCAACGTTACGTAGGGCAAACCGGCGAAAAAAATCTGTATTTTTTTAAAGATTAATGCAAGGGCCAACATGGATTGGGATCTGACTATGCAAGTCATCTCGTGGGTTGGATTTCTTACGAGTACAAAACCCTATAAATCTAAATTGAAAAGAAAGAGGGAGAAAAAATGACAGAAACAAAAAGAATCTAGGGTTTTGTTTGTAAAAAATGATTTCTTTTTTTATTTTTGTTTTTGAAAACTGCAGAAAAGGTAAAAACTGCAGAAACAAAAAGTTAAAAAAACAACAAGATTTGAATTTTGTATTTTACTTCATAAAAAACAAGAGAAGAAATAAAATAAAACAATAGACTTTGATTTCTTATTTGACTGCATAAAAAAACTGCAAAAAAAAGTACAAAAAAATAATAAGCTTTACTCACGTCGTTTAAAGTTCTATGGTACAGGGTTTGAATTACCAGAGGTTTGGAATTCGGATTTTCTGAATACTTCTGTTCAAACGTATTTCCCTGCTCCATTGTGCTCTCATGCTCTGTTTGCTCCAGGTATGTATCCTACAAATCTCTGGCTGATTTTTTTTGCAAAAATAGTGAAATAATGAAAAGTGTTTAGTATTTAAAGAAATGTTTTATGAAATTAGATTTTTGAAAATATTTTTCCGCCCAATTTTCAATTTACCGTTTTTTTTTTCACTTAAAGAAAATAGGGTTGCGCTTTTTTTTATTGTGGTTATTCGTTTACCGATGCATCGTTTAATTCAACTGCACTGGTGCTACTTGTTACAAAAGCACATTGGTGCGCAAAATAAAGAACTGGCCGGTGCGGTTATTTGAACAGTACGCACCGGAATTACATTTAGGTTTGTGCACCAAAGTTTATTGTTGTTTTTCTCAAATGTAGGGATAAAAGATCATATATTATATGAAATGGACAACTCTTTAAAATCCAACTCGTCCCATAATATTTCTCAAAGTCCATCGTGGAGTTCTCCCTATCCATGTAGAGACGTAATATTTACTTCATATTTGTTTTATTTTTTCACTATCTAATTGAATTTATGTATGTTTTTTATCCATGTAGCCAATCATGCACAAATTAATTAAATTTATAATGTATACAAATTTGCAGGTTCATGCAGATTCATCATCGAGTTCAGATGCACAAAATTATATTCAAAGTACTGCTCCAAAACATCGAAAGTTCTTATCAGGAGCTGCATACCGCAAGACACTTTTGGTAGATGAAAATGGAAAACCGCTTCACCCTGCCAATTGTAACAATATTGCATCTTCTAGCCACAATCTTGGGACAATGATGGTAATTATAATTATAATTGTTTGGTATATATATTTATTAATATGTAATTATTTCAACGTCAAACCAATTTACAATCATGCAATATTGTCAACGTGGTTACTAATTGATATCATAATATTTTGTACTAATCATGTTCAATTTTATTTTTTTTAATTATTAGGATTCTAGTGATGATGAACGACCTACCTACCATCTTCCGTTGCACCCCAAGACAATGTCAAATTGAGAGAAGACTGAATTAAGAGAAAAAATCGGAGAGTAACGATACCAAGAATGGTTGAATCAACCATCGATTTAATTCCCGCTATGTCCAAATTCACGAATTAGGAATGACTACAAAAATAGTAGTTCTTCACAAGCTGGTAATGGAGACAATCAAATAGAGGTTGGTATGGATGATTACTTAAGGGATACGACTGCCATGGAGACAATGTTTTTAGATGCATTCCAAAATGATGATCAGCTAGGCGATGATGCTCATATCGCTGACACCTTTTTCGAAAGCCTTAAATTTGCTTCCACCACCCCTCTCTTTGGACCCAGCGGTCAGTCAAAGTCCACCCAGTTGGGGACAAAAATGTTACTGTACAACTTGAAAGCAAAGTTTGGCTTGTTGAATGCATGTTTCTCGGAACTTTTGAGGTAAGTTACCATAAAGTACTTCCCTTATATATAAATTTGAAATATAATCAATACACTAAAATGAACATTACAAATGTTGAATTTTATGAACGTTAATAATTATATTGACATTAATGTACATTTATTAATATAGTTTTCCATGATCACCAACTATAGGTTATTCAAAGATAAGGTTCTTCCGAGTGGTAATGTCTTGCCCAGTAACTGCGAGGAAGAAAAAAAATTGTTGAAAATTTTGGGTGTTGAGTACATATCATATCATGCATGTCCAAATGATTGTATTCTATATAGAGGAGAATATGCAGACAAAGAGATGTGTCCGAAATGTGGGCATGATAGGTATGATAAATAAAAAAAGAAGGGTAAATCATGCACTGGTCCTCCTTTTAAGATATTGAGGCACATGCCTATAATCCCAAGGATTCAAAGGCTCTTTCATTGCAAAGAATTAGCTATGTTGCAGGGATGACATGCCTCACATAGAAGTGAGTTGGGCGTTATGCGAATACCAATTGATTCAATAACCATGAAGCATATATAGGATACATGGCCCGAAAAATTCAAGAATGAAGTACGAAGTCTACGACTCAGCATAGCCATAGATGGCGTCAACCCATATTCCCTCCAGAACATCAACTATTATGTTTGGCCTGTAGTAGTGATCAATAACAATATCCCCCCATGGTTTTCCATGAAGAATGAACTTCTTATGTTGGCTCTCATAGTCCCTAGTAGAAGACAAGTGAAGAATATGGATGTCTACTTACAACCACTGGTAGATGAATTGAAGGAATTATGGGATGGGAGGAGGTTTACGTTGTATGGCATATGTGCTTACACGACACATGATTATCCAGGTTTAGGAGTTTTCTCTGGTAAATTACATGTTTAATTTATTGATTTGTTTATATATAATGTAACAATATTATTTCACATATTAGTTATTTAATTCGTTGTAATATTATTTGTTCTGATCTTCATGATAGTCTTTAACGTGCCATGCATATTAATTAGTGTATACAAATATAATCTCGCAGGTCTTGTAACAAAAGGGTATTTTGGATGTAAATGTTGTGGACCTTCTTTGAAAGCTAGATGGTCCAAGGACCTATGAAAGCTAGTGTATGATTGCTCTAGGATATTCCTACCAGAAAAACACCCTTACAGAAGAGCAACATCTGCTTTCAATGGTAAATGAGAAAGAACCCTTGAAAGGCCTCCAATAATGACATCAGCTGAATGGCTTAGAGCATATGAGAGAGAGAAGGAGAAGGAGTTCACAGAAATGTTCGATTCAAATGGGGAGCCTAAGTTTGATGATCCATATTTCTTCAACACCTATGTTGAGAAATTTCCCATTGGGATGAAAAGGAAATATATCTTTTATGACCTCACATATTGGGAGCATCTTAAGATTGCCCACTTATTAGATCCCATGCATATATTTAAAAATGTTTCATCTTCTTTATGGAGGCACATATCATCAAAACAAAGTGACATATTGGCGGTTAGGAAAGATCTTATTACTTCAAAAAATAAAAAGAAATATTGGCCAAGACAATTAGAAAGTACGAGATCAGAGGCAGGCGCTGGTCCCTCTAATTCATGGTTTTTCAAAGAAGGTGATGTCCCATGGATTTAAAAAAAGGATGATATATCTTTGGCAAAGGAAGTTATAATGGATGTGAGGGTGCCAACTTCATATAGGTCTTCACTACGACGCTACTTCACCGTGGATGACCATTTTTCAGGGTTGAAATCGCATGACCATTTGAATATTCTAAGAGTACGCATAATGTCAAAAGCATGATTTTATTATTTGTTATATTAATAAATTTTATCCCATGCGGTGATCATAAAACATAACTAATTTTGTATATTATTGCACGTTTTTATAACTTTGTAGTGTCATTATCCTTTGTTTGTGCATGGGTGTGTGAAACATGAATTCCCTCAAGACCTAGGATGTGCCATATCTAAATTATCTGCATTTGTACATTGGATCACGTCAAAGGAGATTCATGTGGCTAGCATTCCATGGTGGCGTCAAGAGATAGTTGAGATTGTTTGTATGTTTGAGAAGGAATTGCTGACGAGTTTCATGGACTTACAGCTTCATCTTCTAATCCACCTGGTAGATGAGGTTGAATTAGTTGGGGTTGTTTCTTGTCGTTGGATGTTCTTCTTAGAGAGGTACATGAAAAAAATGAAAGGTTTTGTTCAACAAAGGGAAAAACCCGAGGGGTCTATGGCAGAGGGGTACATATCGTATGAGTTTCTACTATGCCAGTGAGTACATCAAGCAGATCGACAACAGACAAGGTGCGGTGATTTGGAGCAATGAATTGGATGAAGACAAAAGAGAAGGAGAGTTGCTCCAAACAAGTGGAAAAAAGCGCTTGATAAAGAGTAAGCGACTTATAATTTTTCAAATTTACAAAAAGTAATTAATATTCATGTTGAACTTCGATATAATGTATATTTTGATCTCTAAGTACTATATAATGTTGGTTTGATTTCATCGGCGAATGAAAAAATTGAAGAAATCAATAAATTCATTCTTTACAATTTTGAAGTGACACAACCATGGGTCGCATTGTACGAACTAAAAAGAATGAAATGGGATAGTGACAGGAAAGAATTCAGATGGTTTAATGGTAGAAGTGTGCCTTATCCCAATCATTTAAAATAAAATATGCCAAAAATATGCCTCAACAGTTGGGTTGCTAACCAAGTCAGAGAGAAATACGGTGATACCGATTGTTACCCGCGTGCTGAAGAGGATGCGCTAAACGTAGGGATTGGGTGCAGCAACTCAGTAATAATTTATATGTAAATTTGAAACTTATATTAAGACATCTACATTTCATATTTTAACTGTTGGATTATTATTTATAAGACACATGACACTTATATGATTTTTTAAACTTTTTTATAATAGGTGCATTTGTTTCCATCTATGTGGGCATATGGACACCATTTTCGCACAGAAAATGCTGATGCTGGAAACATCACACAAGACTGTGGAGTAGAAGTCGAGTTCGATCAATCTAGTCGATCTAGCCACCATGATCAACAACTAGTAAGAGGGACGTTAGGTTATGTCGGAAAGATACAAGAGATCATTGAAGTGGATTTTTCTTCTTTCCAATGTGTTATTTTTAGGTGCAAGTGGTGGGACACCTTTGATCGAAATAATGTAAAGGAAGATCGCGATAGTAGGCTGATATGTATTAGGTCTAGAAAGATGTGGGATGAAGCTAAGGAGCCCTATGTTTTCCCTAAACACTGCAACCAAGTGTTTTTCTACCCATATGTGTTGGATAGGGATTGGTGGTTCGTATTGACACATGACCCTAGATCAAAACATATTTTTGAGAACAATAGTGTTATCATGCCATACGAGCTAGAAGATAATGAGGGTGATCATGAGAACCGAGAGTGATATGGTACAATATGTGTTATTTCATCAATATTTATACTTTTTAAGATGAGTTTTTTGAAATATTAATGTAATATGTATTTTGAATTAATTGGTAATTTGCATTGTGTTAATGTTAAAATCAATAATTCACTTGATAATTTGGTATTATGTACTTGATCTAAAAAACAATGGCGTATTGTATAAATTAATTCTTTTTTTGTATCTAAGATCATAATAAAATAATGATAATTCTAATTAAGTACAAGAATTTATTTGCATTATTTTCTAAATTTCCTTATGTTACAATAAATCATATTATTCTATATTTATTATTTTACAATTATTTAAAATTTACAAATCTACAAATTTACAAATTTTAATAAATTCATTTCACATTAATACAATTAAAATTTTACAAATATTTTACATACGATTACAATTCTAATTATAATTATAATTATTAGAATTATAGTCACAATTTTACAATTTCACGTACAATAACAATTTTAGAATTTTACATATATACAATTACAATTTAAAAAATTACAATTACAATTACAATTTTAGAAATTTACATATATATCATTACAATTACAATTTTAGAATTTTAAATATAATTAGAAATATAAATATTACAAATTTACAATATCATGATCATTTGGTATTTATAAATTAATTAATAAACATCACGTTCATGATAAGCATCGTACAAACATCATATTTGACTAAAAAACACATTCAAAATCGTTAACTGCATCATCGTGATCATCATGATCATCTAACAAAACACAAGTAACATTATATATTAACATCATCAGTACAACACAAACATCAAATATACATCTCATGCTATCACATACACATCTATCTACAAGCTGCACATTAAATGAACATATCTAACATGACCTAACAACATATACATAATGATGATCGCCAACATGTAAATTAAGTACAACTGCAAAATGAACATAAAATACATGGACCATATATATATATATATATATATATATATATATATATATATATATACAACTGTACTATAAATGTCATGGATCAGCCGATGATCAAGCCTCATCTCCATGATGACTGCTGGTAGATGCTACTGGAGGCTCATACAAATCTGGCGCAGCATGAGGCCGTGAACGATCATGAGATGTCGACAGCATGCTGCACCTCGCAGACTGTCCATCATGTGCTGCGGCTCGCTCGTAACATGCGACAGTCCTCGTTAGTCGCGTAAAAGCTGTCGTAACTCCTACGACATGCCACATCAGGCTGTACATGTCACGCGACATGCCTCTCCACATCTGTAAGAGCCTATCATCAGCCTCTATATCTTTGAAATCAGCGGGGCGGATGTCCGCCTCAACAAGCAATGCAATGAGTTGGTCGCCCAACTCCATCTTGTATCTAGCATCGCTCATACGTCGACCACGGGCCGGCGCACCAGCAGGAGTAGGTCTTTGATCTGCACCGGCCTCCTGCTGATCCTCGGCATCAAGATCATCAAGATCCACAACTGGATCAGGTGGTGGTGGCGGCATCTCCTCGCCATCATAAGAGCCAATGTCTGCAAAATATATACAAGTACACAACAATAATTAGACAATTTCATTACACAATTTAATAAAACCAAGTTAAATAAAATTTTAGAATAAATTTAAATAAAATATTAATATTACCTCTATCATCTAGTGGCTCATCATCTGTGAAGAGGATGTTGGCACACCCTCGCCAATCCAACCTCGCATAAGGACAGGGGACCATAATGAAGGGATGCTAAAAAACACTGGCTAGCAAACCTAGTGCATCATCTGATATCCTCGCTGGAAACAGAGTTTCCTCCCTCTTTGGCATCATCTACCCCCACATATGCATACGTGCCTCAGTAATTGTAACGTTCCAAAATTTTAGCCTCCAAGCTAAATGGAACATTAGAGTTAGCTGCAGCTCTAGCCGGTAAATAAATGGGTAGAAAAGCCCATAAGTCTCCTAAGGAGGATAAAAACACTCCAAGTGTGAAAGGAGACATTCTTTCTAGCCTAATAAAACACCTCCATGTGTGAATAGAGATAAAATCAAGCTTCTTTGACTAAGTCAACAACACAGTTCTAGTGGAGGAGGAATCCAAGGATGAATAACGCAATTTTGGAGGGAGATGTAACTTGGGTTAGAAGTAACCTAATTGAGTGGGGCCGAGGGAAAGAAAAATAATGTCTTATATAAGGAAGAGGATGGCAGCATTATTCTTCATGTTTTAGATTATTATTCTTGTTTGCCAAGAATTGTTGTTGCTTTGCTGCTTAGCAAAGATGCAGTGTTGTTTAGCACTGGGTGTTCTCAGGCGGGAATACCACCTCTTTCCTTTGAGGAGCCTCATTGGGAGAGTTTGCATTCATCATTCCACATCAGGTTTTTAGGCCAAGCATCAGCCATCTTCATCAGCACAACTTTTCCAAAGATTGTGTAGTGTTGTTGGGTGCAACAGTGGAAGGGATTGAAATCCAGGCTTCTGAGCTAGTTTCTCATTGGAGGAAGGTTTCTTTCACTTGAGAGATCTGTTTGGAGAGCTCCAAAGATTATTTCAGATCTGTGGTATCAGACCACACATTTCCCATACATTCCCAATGCTTTTTCTGCTAGGGAATGCATTATTTTGGAGGTAGTGTTCATTGCATGGTTTGGTGGCTCCATTGCAGTGTTTCCTTGTGATTGAGAGGTTCATCCTTTCATGGGAGGAAACCCTTGAGGGATCTACAGCAGATCAGACATATTTCAGCCTTCTACACTCATGTACTTTAGTGTTGCAGTGGTTATTCATTAAATTACTAAATCTTCCATTTTGTATGCAGAGTGTTTGACAAGAAACCCTTGCCGGGTTATCTTGTATTTTGTATTAGGAGACTAGATCTCTATTCTTCAGCATTATTTATCAATACATGAGTAGATATATTTTTCTCCTATGATTTTATGTGTAAAACCTCTCTTAGACTATGCAGTCCCTTGAGCAACTGCTTCGGCATTCTGCAGTCTTGGGGTTTTAGCACTTTTTGGAAATCCTAGGTGTGGGAGATCTGTTTAACCCACCTAGTTTGCTTTGTTTCAGATCTAATCTTGGATTTAGAATGTATATTGACTAATCTATGGGATCCAAGAGTCAATTTTACCTTTTTATTGCATTTTTTGCTGGAAATGTGTTTTTCATGCATGATTCATGAACTGTTTCAGATTCGGAACATTACAGTAATCAGCCTACAAGGCTGCCAAATAAAAGAAGGCCTTGTCTCTGGAAACCTCTCAAAAAATAAAAATAAAATCTCTAAAGCAAAAGGGAAGCTGACCCTCCCTTATGCACGAGCATGACATCTATCTAATGCTGTACAGAACTGCCGTAAAAAAATGGCAGACCACCTGACAAGTCGTGGCTGCTGTAGTAAAGAATCAACATAATATAAAAGCTGCAAACTAATGTGTTACCCGTCACTGGTGTTGTGCGAAATGGTCGAAATGATAAGTGAGAGACACTAGACCTCCTCACGACCAAACGCACCAATACGTAATTGTCCTATGGAGACCTGAAAATCTGAAGGAGACAATATGTCTGCTCTAATGTATCTCTGGGAGTAAACTAACTGACTCCCTGCCACACAGCTAGCTGGAACCTCGGGGAATGAGGGAAAATCCACCCCTCTCCTTGAAAGCCTTGTAACAAAATAAACATCCTCCTCAGTGGGCATGCACCACTGGTAGATACCAACTTGGAAAGCCTGTCACTAGGCATTCCACCTTCGGATAAGATGTCTCAAAAAACCACTATGGGAATTTAGGGAAGTAGCCTCCTCATAGAACTTGAGGGGGCCTACCTGCCTTAGGAGCCCCTGTGTCGCTGCTGTAATAGGGCGAGGGTACGCATCTCTCTCCTTCTCTCTTGCCTCCCAGAGGTGAACCATGTTATATTGTTCCGCCTGTTGTTGTTGTTGTTGCTCCTCTTCTCTCCTTTCACGTCTCTAAATGATTGACCTATTAAACATAATTTTTTAATTAAATGACACATGTATTTACAAATATAAATATATAAATATTTTTTGAAAAAAAAAAAAAAACAAGAGACGGTATGCCAAAAACACAGTCACGCACTGGTAATAGTGCATCACTCCCCAGAGATGCACCGACTACGATGCACATAATGATATAAAAAGCACCAAGAGAGGTGCTCCAGAAAATATTTTTAGCGCACCGTTCACTAAGTGCGATGTCAGGAGGCCGATGCGGTGACTTCACTATACGCCTTGAGGCTTATAGCTAAGTTGGCACACCACTCTCCTGCCACCGTACATAGTCGTACGGTGCGGCCAGGTATCTGAGTGCACCGCTCTTTGTCGAAAAATTTACAATTACACGATGCGCCTTTGGAATCCGCCTTAAAACTGGTGCTGATACACTTAGCACCGGTTTACCAACCCGAACCATTGACAATTTCGATTTGCGGTTCCGGTGCGCCAAAAATCTTACGTGCCCCGGGGCAGATAATTTCGTCAACGCACCGGGTGGCCACGATTCAACATTGTCAACGGTGCGGCCTGGTAAATGACCACACCACACTTTTAAAAAATTTTAAAATAACATCGTGTGCCTCGCGGTACTGCCTTGGAACTGGTGCAGACTCCTTTAGAATTGGGTGCGGTGCGGCCTGTAAATTTACAGGCAGCATCGCAAACCGGTGCGAGCCGAATGGCTCGTGCACATCGCGCGACAATTTTTTTTTTTTTTAAATGGTTAATTTTAAGGTTTTTTAAAATTATAATCCGCTAAAAGGTTTAATTATGGAAAAACAAGAAAAAAACCTGTACATTTACCCGTCGAGGAGGCATATTGGTTGTACAATTTAAAAAAGAAAATTTGTCCACAATTTTATAAAATTCAAGCTGGAGATTGGTGGCAATGTACAGCAATAGTGCGTGCAATAAGTGCAATGGGAGCACGGATGTCAGTGCGGCTCAAGCAAGGATAACTTGCACCGGTGCTTGAGAGCTCTGCAGCACTAACAAAAGTGAAAAATATGGTTTTTTGGCGGTAATTTTTTTTTATTTAACCCTGTTACGGTGCGCCGGGTTTTTACTGGAGTACCAGTGCATTGTCTTAATGCCACACTGGGATATTTCTATTTTTGCGCACTTTTAGGAAGCACCAGGGCAACGTAACTATCACGCACCGGTGTGCTACAGTAACGTGACACACTGGTAATGGTGTTCGGTGAACCAATCATTTTTGCAGTTTTTTGGCCGTAATTTTTTTATTTAACCCTATTCTGATGCGTGGGCTTTTTACTGCAGTACCGGTGCATTTCCTGTATGCTGCGCTGGGATTTTTCTATTTTCGCGTGCTTTTAGGAGGCACCGGGGCAACGTATTTTTAATGCACCAGTGCTCTACAGTAATATGACGCATCGGTAACCATGTCTGGTGAACCAATGATTCCTGCGGTTTTTTGGCCATAATTTTTTTATTTAACCCTATTCCGGTGTGTGGGATTTTTGCTGGAGTACCAATGCATTGTCTGTATGCTGCACCGGGCTCTTTATATTTTTGCGCGCTTTTAGGAGGCACCAGGGCGGCGTAGTTTTAAAGCACTGGTGCTCTACAGTATCATGAAGCACCAGTAACAGTGTCTGGTGAACCAATGATTTCTGTGGTTTTTTGGCCGTAATTTTTTTATATTTAACCCTATTCCGGTGTGTGGCATTTATGGGGACCCCGGTGCATTTTGCATCATTCCGCCTCGGGAAGTTTATGTTCCGCTCTCTTTTATGATGCACCGAGGCGTGGCGATGTGACGCACTAGGGTTGTACAGTAAGCTGACGCACCGGTAACAGTGCCTGGTGAACCAATGATTTCTATGGTTTTTCGGTCATAATTTTGTTTGTTTTAAACCATTTTCCGATGCGCGGCATTTACGGGGATCCTGACCGGGTCGTTTATGTTCCACGCACTTTTTATGAGGCACCGAGGCTGACGATATGACATGGACCGGCGTGGTTGCTAAATTAAAAGCATCGGGAGGGTGTGTACGGAGCACACTATTTCCGGTGTGCCAATGATTTATGCGGTTTTTTTGCCGTAATTTTTTTTTATTTAACCATCCACCGATGCACGTGTTTTGTGGGTGCCCTGGTGCGTTTCATTTATTCCACACTGGGTGGTATTTGTGTGGTCGACATGTAAAGCACCGGTGCTCTACAAAAATAAAACGCACCAGGCCTGTGTGTACAGAGTGCACGATGTCCGGTGTGCCAATTTTTGTAATGCACCGGTGCTTTTTTATATTGAACACACTGGTGCGTTTTAGGTTGATAAGAGCACCGGAAGAAATACATCCGCAAAATCCTCATTCCACCAACCTCCTCTAGGATCCTCCGCTAGAAACGAACGTCTGGGGTATTTTTCTGTGGGGTTCCTCAAAAACATCCGCGGGGTTCCTCAAAAACATCCGCTAGAGGGTCTTTTCCTTGTAGTGCTCATGAGCACACAATATTTCCCTTCCACTAGAGTGAATCATAATTTTTTGTTACCAGTAATATCTTTCTCAGCTCTATTATTTTCTTAGTTTTTCCTTCTCCGCAAGGCCATAGGTAAAAAAATGGCATTTGGAAGCACTTATATGCAAATCATGTGCAAGGTTCTATCCTTGTACCCCTTAGAAATAATTCTCTTCTTGAGTAACAATACCGTATTGCATACTTTAAACACCAAGAGTATCTTCTTACTTTTTCTTACCTCCCTTGTTTATAGACTCTAATATAAGACAAATATACATGTTAGCCTATTATATATATAAATTTTTTTATATGTAAATTAAAAAGGTCTCACAATTACTAAGAATATTGCTTGTTAGGAAATTATATATTACAGAGCAATGGAACATATAAAAATATGCGGAAGTACAAACAAAGATAACATATAAAACAAGAGAGACAAATATATATGTGGTTCACCCAACTTGGACTACGAGCAGGGAGAAACAACCAATTGTTCCTTTATATTATCCAGCAAAATGAAGAGACACAACCTACAACAGATCCGATGTAATCTCCTCTACTCTCTCACACAGCCCCCTTTCTCTTTCTCTCCCAGAATACACACACAACACACAGCTGCAATACAATTCCCTCATACAAAGCGAGGGGTTTCCTTCTAGGGAAAAAAAACCTAAATTAAACATAACTTCTATCGTTAGATCATCCGCATAACGAATGACCCAAATTGACTACAAAATTATAATATTTTACAAGGCAATTTTACATCTGATTTTTAGCTTTGGGGGCATTGCCCCCGAATCTCCACCATGGGGGGGGGGGGGCTCATAAAATTTTCGTTGCCCCCCCTGGACCCCCCTGACAGCGATCAAATGATGGGTGGAATTTCCGCCTCGTTAAGAACAAGGATCAAATGCGATGATACATATAAATAAAGAACATAATTAGGCTCCACACCCAACACGGTTACCCACCACTTCGTGGGTGATATCCCTAGGAGAGATGTTTTCTCCATGATAGTCCTTAGCTGGCATCCCACATCCCCTTACAACCATCAACTAGCTCGTTGTGCCATTTCTTCGCCACCTGGGCCAGTCATATGGTCCCTCACTTGTCTTTAGTGATCATATGTTTGAAGGTGGGCCTCCCAAACCCAAAGGTATGTCTCATCATTTGGTAATTGAGTATTGGGTTTACTTATCATGGAAACTTCTAGGCATGGATTAATGGGGGGATTCGATGGAAAGAGTGGGCTTAGTTTTTGCTTATGTCCCTTTGTTCTCTTTTGGATGTTACCCTTGAATCTTAATCTCGTTGGATCTCATTTACTTACCATTAGGTTTTAGGGTGGTACTCCTTGGGAAAACCCGAATTTGGTTGTGTGGTCATACTATTTTATCCACGTCTATAACCCCTTTTCCACTCATTATAACCCTATTCATTATATCTCCCACCTGAGTCCACATTTCCTCCATGGGTCCACAAAGGGTTAGCCTCCCCTTTCCCTTGCTACCATCTTGGGTCAAGCTTGGAACGATTCCATGGAGGTTGAAGCAGCTAGAAATAAAAAATAAAAGCATAAATGACCACATTCTACAAGAAGATGTACCAAAAAATGAAATATATGGTCGGGACAAACATAATTAGCACATGGGAAAAATCCAATGCATGATATCTACCCCCATTCCCATGGCCATCACCCTGCTTCCATAGGCCCTAGATGAGTCTCCTTTTTCATTTAGGAACCCATGATTGTCCCAACCCTTGTAGGGAAATGAACTACCCTTCCAAAATGGGCTATTCACTGCTATATATTGCACATCATGCTCTTATCCTTGAGCCCCAAGCAGTTAATCAAAGAAAAAATATAAAAGGAAAAAGGCATATAAATAAGGGTGGAAAAATCAAGGTCGGGGCACCTCATGTACCGCTATTTATCCCTCCTATACATTATATACCCAAGTGTGGGCTTCCTTTCTTATAGCTATCCTTGTACCTAGATATGTGGCCTAGGATCGCCCATTTCATTCCTTATTCCATTCACCTCCTATCACATGCCACCACCATTTGAAAGATGTACTTCAGACATACTATCCCTCTTTAAAGGTAGAAACTACCGAATAAGGTGCTTGGCTAACCCCATTTTGAGCTTGGAGACGTTAGTACATGCCAAATCCCACTATGTAAGGACATGCCAAATCCCACTATGTAAGGACATGCCATTATGAAGTGACCTCTTGTTTCCCATGGATTGTAAGATATTTTAACTAATTACTCTAATGACTTGTTGTGCTGGAGGGCCATGGGACGCACTGGACCTTATGCATGATTATAGATGGTGTCCATTCTAGGTTTGGTATACGGGGTCCTAACTATTGAGAGGGATACATTGGCACATGTAGGGTGTGTATAGAGATGCATGGGCCTCCACAACAATAGGCAACATTCCATGGATCCCCAGAGATGTTCAGAGATTGCTCGAGATCCACCTTTTGGAGGAGGAAGATGAATCTGGTACACCATGCCCAACTAGCCCCACAAGTGCACCAGACACTTGGTAGAGTACTTGTACGTTGACATGGCATCATTTAGTCCATCATCTGAGCCCTTGTAGATGATATACAAGTATCTTCGACTCACTTGGAGACCCATGAGGCTACTGGTGTGCCCCCACACCCATTGGGAGAACCACATGTTTATTGTTTGGAGAATAAGGGCCCCCACCCTTGTCCATCACTTTTGAGGGTCCCAGTCATCATTATGGCACTTATGAACCTCATCGAGCCTCTTAGAGGGCCCTACGACATGCATAGATTATCATTTGACCTCTTGAAAGGCTTATTATTTTATTTGTGAGCCAGTTTGGTGGGCATGTCACCATAAGTTAGTTAATTTGCACATTATATTATTTTAGGGGATAATTTATGACCAAATAGTGATCCAAGATATTTTGATTCAAAGAGGCATTTAGAATTACATATAATAGAGCATGTTAACCAAGTAATTTAAACCACATGAAAAGAAGTGGAAAGACATAAGCAATCATGAGATCAAAGACACAACGATTTGATTACAGAGTTCACCCAAAGTGGGCTACGTCTCTGGGCCCTACTCAAAAGTGGGGAGGACTTCTTTTATTAAATGACATCAACGAAATTAGTTATAATAAACTTTACAAAAATGACCCTTATACCTCCAATCTGGATGATGGCTTGAAAATGGAGAGCTATGTTGGAGAAACGAGCATCACCACTAGATTCATGATGTGAAATCATGCAAAATCAACTATAAACTTGTCCGATTCTATCACCAACACCTCTAGCCCTCTAAGGGAATATTTTTGGCATCTTGTATATTCCTTCATTCATGGTTCCATGCCAAAAGACCACTCCTGGTTCCGTGCCCTGCTTCACCAACCCCTCCCCATCGAATGACATGAATGGGTTCTTAAGTAATATTTTGGGTGGAATTAACAAATAGGTTCGTTATCCTATTGGTAAAAAGTTAAATTTGGAGCGGGGTGGTCGGGGGTTCAAACCCCACCGCCCCCCACCCCCCCCTCCCCCCCCACCACCCCCCCTAGAATGGCGTGTTTTTGTGGAACCGTTTGGCGGGTTTTATTAACCATCGATTGTTAAATTTAAAATATTGTGGTTTTGGTTTTTTGGAACTGCCCGAGTAGCCCATTGTCCCACCAAATCGGGCAGGTTCAAACCCCATCGGTTCCACACCATGCAATGTATATATTAATGCGGTCGGGAGTTGGGCGGGTCCACTGAGGGTGACCCATCCACCCCACTATACATACAATATAATATTTCAATGTTACGACGAGGGTGGCAGTGGTGGCGACCTGTCAGCCCAATTTGAAATTTTGTTTTCCTAACATATAATAATACGATGCGACGAAAGTGGCATGGGTGGCAGCCTACAACCCCCATTTTTGAATATTTTTCATTTTTTAAATGTATTATTTTTAATTTTTCTGCTGAAAAATAAGGGTCACTGGGAAAATTAAGTAGGCCAAAAATTCGCCCGTTCTGGTGATCAAATTCCATATGTTGGGTCGCAGCCAAATTGTTGCCTCGTTAAGCTGTCACTTGGTCATGTTTGACCAAAAATTTTACCAGCTATAAATTGATCATACGAATTCAGATTTTAGTTCCATTGACATCGTTGGAATCAAGGTGACGAGCACTATGATCTGGTCCCAGTTTCACTTCCATCTGATGACTTTTATTTTGAGCTATTTTCAAAGCCACTTGTACTTTTGGATCTGTTAGGGTCCCGTGATTTGGCCGATTGGCTAGCCAAATGACGATGTAACATCAAACCAAGCTTTGGAGCCCAAGGACCTAGCCTTCCTGGACTCAGAGAGGGCTCTCTCTATAAGTGCAAAAGATGTCGGTTTGTTTACTTGCGATATTCTGATATTAGGCTAGTTATGAAGTGTGTTTTTGGTTTTTTAGTTTTTAAGTTTGTGAGGGATGAAACTGATCAAATACATAAAATGGATAACAAGATGTAGATAAATTGGGCTATGGGGTCAAACAGGTCAAGGAAGCTAATGAGGCGATGATGTAAAGCTGTTGTAGGGCCGATTTGATTCACAATAGAAGGGATCTCCGGGCAAAATGGATTAAACGAACAATAAGTTGGTGAAAAACAAGGGATTTCAAGTGCAAACTAGTTAATAGCAGACATAAACATGTAATAGCAAGCCATTGATCATGCTAGGAATAACTATAAACTAATCAATACATAGAAATCAAACATTCCAGCCATACATAGAGGTGTAAGACCCTCTAACTTCGGGAAAAGGTTATCAGACTTTGGGGAAAACACATGAGATAAACTAACAACTCATAAACTATGCCGGAACGCCTAAACATAGTCTCTAAGTCATTGGGCACTTGGACAAATAAGTTTTCATAGTTTTAGGCAAAGGGCTAGATCGGGACTAGGCCTCCCTGGTTCAACAAAATGATCAACAAATCAGTCAAAGAGAAAGTTTTATGGACAGAACTATGGGCAGCTGATAGGTAGGTAGGGAAAACCATACATCCTACTCAACATACATGGAACTGATGAATAAAACTTAGCAACAATACCTTAGGTTACTAAAGAGCAGCTAAGAATTCTTTAGCATAACTAAGGGAGAAGAAAACATCAAGCTATGAAGATTCGGGGATTTTGAGGTGCCTCCATGGGCATGTCTCAAAATCAATCTTTACTGATCTATAGCAGCAAGAAAAATGAAATATGAGTGAAAACTAGAAGACAAAACACATTAAGAAGCACTTTACCATTCTACCATGTCAAGGAATCCATCAACAAGCCTTCAACATTCTTCAAAAGCATCCAAGAGGCAGTCCAAAAATCATAACTCAAGTGTATTCTTCAAAGCTCATATGACCAATGCATTAATTCTTTTCTCAAGTTCAGCCTCTGATTTAAAATGAGAACCATGGAATAAATAGGCTTGAGGGAGGAAAACCTCATGGAGCAACTAGCTATCCTATTGGCCAAGTCAAAATATCTAAACTTGTCCTTGAGGCTTTGCAAAGCCCAAGGCACAAAATATCCCATAAAATATCTAAAAAACTGCTAAAAACGGAAATTATATTGACTTTACATGATTTTCTCATGATAAAAATAGCTTAACGCACATTTGGGAAAAGCAGATTTTTGGAGTTCAAAAATTACAAAAATACTTCATATTTATGCCTGAAAAAGGTCCCCTGACTTGCTGGATGCAAATGGCAGCCTTCCCGATGTCGAAATGAGGCTCATGAGGGCTTGCTGGAAAGATTTCTGTGTCTATTTTCCGGCGCAACTAGAACCAACTCAATCCAAGGTCCGGAAGTCATCCAAAACTGTACCTGTGTGAAAAAACCCAGAAAATAGCAGACTGCTGATATGGCGGGCAGAATGTGCAAAATGAGGGTGTTTTTCGCCAATTTGAGGGGGCGAATGATCTTCAAATGCCCTGAAAATCGTTGGAGACCTGCTCATGGAATTATGGCATCCATCGGTATCATCCTCCTCCCTTGACAAATCCTCGAACTGAAACGGCGCAATTATGAGTTTTTGACTAAAAACCCAAAAAATGCCAAAAAACAAAAAGTTGCCGAAATAGGCCCAAAATTGGCATGCATGACCCTCAAGGGTCCATAGCAACATGCTCCGAATCTGATGCCAAAATATCAAGGGCTGATATGTCTTTCTTCTCTTTCCATGTCGGGCGCTCCTTAAAACTGCTGTTCTTGATCATCATCCTTATGCTGTTGCTCAAACTGCTGAGCTGCTGCTGTTCAGCACTATCCTCCTCTGGTTCCTGCTTCTGCTGATCTTCACCACTGTCATGTTGCTCTTTTTGTCTTGCTTTGGAGGCATTTTGACCTAACTATGCTTTGGAAGAAACCAACTGCCTTTTATGAACAATGCCCTGCTTCGATTTCGACTGACTTCCACCCTCGTGCAGACGAGATATGGACAACACGTAGTTGAATAAAGTCTGACAATGTTTCTTTGAATAAGTCACCTACATACTTCGCCATGATCCTTCAACTATGTATGCACTTGACCATGCAAACTTTTAACAATGGTACCATGTGTAAAAGATGGGATAACTGCTTTGTAGATTCCCTGTGTACTGTTTTGAACAATCACCCCTCTTGTGATTTGGTTAGGCCAACCTACAATGGTAATTGTGTTTTCAAAACAAAACTCAAATATTAAAACCCTGCTCTTCAGGTCATTCACCTTAAAAATACCTCTGTCAACAGATTTCTATAAAAGATAACATACAGTGGAAAAGAAAAGAGACTCTTTGGTTAGGTGAAATATCAGCTCACTGTGTTTAAGAAAACACATTTCACTTGTGAATTTTGAGAAATCAATCACCCCCTTTGTACCTCTGGCTTCAATGTTAAACTCGATCATCAACAATGCTGCCTTCTAGAAAATGGCCCTATTCACCTTCAGAAAATCCCTGTTAACAAATCTTCAACATGATACAAAATGGTTTTTGTAAAGGAAGACCCAAGTTAGATGTAAAATCAATGTACAGTGGTTTAAGAAACACACTCTCTGCTTGTGAGTTTAAAAAGGTCCACCAACACCTCTATACCCCTGCCTCCAATGTTTAAAGTTTCAACCATCAACAACTCTGCCCTTTAGAACGTGGCTCTGCACCTTTGGAAAAACTCTGTTCAACAATCTTTAGAATGATACAATGTAGTGCAATGAAAAAGAAGACTTAGTTTAGGTGTAAAATCAATGCATAGCGCTTTGGGAAGACCAGCTCTTTACTTGTGAATCTCAAAGGTCAACACTACACCTGTACCTCTGTCTTAATATTAAATGCAATTACCAAGAACTCTGCCCTTTAGAAAATGGCCCTTTTCATTTGTAAAGTTTTAAGAAAACAAACACTGCTTTTGTACCTCTGCCTCCAAAGTTAGAATCCCATCAATGAAATCTGCCCTTCAGTGTACTAGTTATCCTTAGAGTCTCTTTGTCAATCAGCTTTTCAAAATGATATAATATGGTGAAAAAGAGGGCAGACCTAGGTTAACAATACACAGTGCTTTATGAGGGACACTTTTTCTTGTGAAGTTAAAAGATCAAACATCACCTGCGTACCTCTGCCTTCAATGTCAAACTTTAACCATCAACAACCTCTGTCCTTCAACATGCTGTTCACCTTTGGAAACTCTTTTTTAACAATTTTTACAGTGGGAGAATATAGTGAATGAAAAGCAATCTGTTTAAATAGTGTGCTGTGAGAAGATGCCACTGACTACTCTGCTTTTAAAGTCTTTGATGTCAACCTTAACATAAAAACTCCCTGTTCAAGGAAACTTTCAAACATCCAACAATTCTGTCCTGTGCAAGAGTGTGTCCTCCTTTCACTGTTTGTACATCAAGCAAATCACCATACACAGGTCTAGACAACAAGAACACAGGGCAGAGGTAAAATGACAGAGCTTCTGGAAGACTAACAAGCTTTTTAGACAGGGATTACCAGAGTCTTCTCTTTCAAAACAATAAAAATGTCAAACCCCCTCACTGAGTATACTTCACTGTTTTAGTAGTGTGGAAATGTATGGATGATAGTGTGAAAGGTTCTTCGTTAGAATTAGGTCTGTATTTCTGCAATGAAAGTCCTCTTTTAATTTTAAACACAGTCCTTCACAAGACAACCTCTTGCAATCGATGGGGAATTCATAAAATACCTTAAACTTGATGGATGCCCGCTTTCGAAAGCTAAAACACTGTGGGGAACCCTTGACACTTGCGCGGCATTCTTGATAACAAACCCGTCGCGCAGAAAAACCCTTGTCGGGCCTGTCGGGCCTGTCGGGTCGACCTGTCGGGTGATCGGGCGGCCTCCTACAGGCACGTCGCGCCCACCTACAGGCACGTCGCGCCGGTGTTGAAAGTCTTTGTAAAATGATGCCCAGGCACGTCGCGCCTACATCCAGGCACGTCGCGCGTGTACAACTGCTAGGCTTCAATTGCTTGAAAGCGTGGTGATAGTGGGAGGCTGCGGAAGTTTGCTTTGAATTTCGACCATGACTTACTTATTTTTCCTATTCACATTCTTTAATTACACAGCAAATAAACATCCCAACGGTCATTTTGAAAATTGATTTTTAACTCCGTTTGTTTTTTTTTTTTTTTTTCAAACAGTTGGTTTGTTATTTGAATATATATATATATGCCTTTTGATTCTGACCCCGAGCTCTGAATTTTGATCGATTAAGTCGACCACCTCCACCACTTCTGCTACGGTGTTTCAATACCACAGGTGATTTGTCACTTTACTTTGACAATTCCTTCATCTTTTACCTGTAGTGGATTTTCAAATCTCTGTTTGTATGTGTAGTAAACAATACCCCCTTTTCCTTCAAAATAAAGGTTGGGCTTCTTATTTTTAAACTATATCAATAATGATCATAGGCTGAAAAACCTTTGGAACACAGTGAATAATAACTTTAAAGGGGAAATCTTCTTGGTGACACATTTTTAGAAGGTCTTGTCTGCAGGTCTCTTTTCCATGCAGCTCTGTGCTAAATCTGTCCTTTTGGAATGATAACAAGTGTGTTTGTTTTTAAAACATATGAACTGTAGTGATTCATCACAACCAACTTCCTCTGCCTATTTATAAGATTGAATACCACTTGCCTCCTCCATTTGAAAAGACAAGCTTGGGCAATATGAGAACAGGACTCTTTTGATACATAGTCATTATTTTGCTCTGATCATTGTGTTACCTCTTTTTGCCCACAGAATCATTTCATAACTGAACTATGTTCACTGTTTTCCTCTCTGTGATTTTAGCAAGGAAAGATCTATTCATAATACTTAAAACATTTGAAAAGTTTGTAATTTGGTATATGACATTGTCTTGTTGCTTGACCTTTCCTCAAAGGCAGTTTTCTTTTACAGTATCGGTAGCACATATGTTCAATATTGTCTCTTTCCTACTGTAGGTATAGTCAGACAGATAGTTCTTTGAAACAGGAGTACCAAAATCTTTACATTATCAGCACTGTCATTCATCTGTGTAGTGACCTTGTTTCAGTCTTTGGTATCCTTCCACTGCTTTCTTGTATCAATCAGTTTCAGCAACCTGCAGTAGCTTTGGCCCTCTACTCATGCATGGAGGAGGCTCTTCATCAGATAAGGTTTCCGGAGGTTTTTAAACAATTCTTTTTGAGACAGCCTTTTTCTGAAGGTGATGGTAAATAAACTACTTGGAAAACATCAGTCTTAGCACCTTCTCTTGCAAGCATCATTGTGTGTCAGCAGGAACCCTAGCCAGAGTAATACTGTCTCCCTGCATTGTCCTAAGGGTGATTTAGATATGGGGCTTGTTCATCTTATGATTGATTTACTTGACAAATAGCCTTTGTGACTATGAAGGTCAGTGCTTTCTTGAAAAACCAAGAACTTTCTCTTGCCTGTGTAATGACATTGGTTATCATCTGTTCTATTTGATCTTGTGGAATAGACAGGGTACTTATGCTTTGGAATTTTCACCAATGACATGCCTTTCTTCATTTCATCAATTCACATGATTTTGAAAATTTGAGATTAGATCCTTTATCAGACCAAACTCTTCTTTCTTTTGAGCCAGCATATTTCAAGCTCCATTCCTATTATGATCATCAATTACCTTCATGAAACCTGAAGATATTGTTTCATTGTTTTAGTAAAGGCAAACCTGGACCTTTGCAACCTTCTGAATCAACACTGGCCTGCGCCCTCTGCTTATGGATGAAGGAGGCGCCCTAACCCTCTGCTTGTAAATGAAGGAGGTTCTGGGCCTTGACAATTTACCATTTTGCTGAGACAGTGGCGACCCTTTCTTACTGTGATTTTCATGCTGGAAAGAGCTGTAAGGTCCTGATTAGTAGCTTTCTGTTTTGCAGACATATCTAAAGGCTCAAGTTACACTTAGAAGCAGCTGTTCCTCTAACTGTAAACTCAAACATTTACTCCATGAGATGAAATATATTTCCTGTCTTTGTAGAACCATAGAACACTGTGGGAAAACCTACTAGTCAGCTTGATATTGGGCTTTATGCAGTGCTGAGATCTAGGGGTTGTGAGTGGCGCGACTTAAGGTTGTTTGTCAATTTCATTTGCAAAGTAAGGGATCAGTCATGGTAGGTCTGCTGCAGATGGAGGATTTTTTGGCTTTTTGATGATTGCCAAAGGTGAGATGTCCTAAAACGCCACTTCCTAACATAGGGGAGACTATTGAAACAGATGTGGAATTGCTTTTTAAAGCTGATGGGCAGACCAATAAGGCTGAGGTTAGATAGGATTGTGACAAGGAGGTTTTGGTTTTTCCAGGGGTGGACTGAATAGGTAGAAAGGCGAAAAAAGTTTTGGGAGGGTTTTCTGGATGACATATTGACATAAGGAAATCAGTTTCTAGAAAACTCAGCTGAAGATATAGTCATCACTAACATGTAAAAAATACTGATGGCTAACAACAATTTAATTAAGTCAAATTGCGTTAAGGTCAATTAAACTAGTTACAACTATTGGAGGAACTAGTGGGAGGTCTAGAAATGGGGTGCAGCTTCAGTGTTTAACCAATTAACAGATCAATATGCCTAAATTAACTCATGCATGCATAAAATTTGAGTTACCCAGTTGAGATTGGAGTTTAAGGGAAATGTACTATAAGTTGTCGAATTTTCCAAGTTGTACAGTCATGCATGCAACCAAAGAAAGGACTAATGGAATTGCGCAATTCTCAATGTGAAATTTCCCTAATTAATAGGGGCTAATTCCTCATCGAACAATGCAAGGAAATAAGAGCTTGTAGGGATTGAAATTGGCTAAGTATTGTTAGGTTCAGTCAGTCAGGCAGAGGATAGAAGATACTTGTGCAGGTTGAGCTCAAGATTGAGAAATAGCTGGATTCTTTGATTAATACAATATTGATAGTAAGGGGTTTTGCGTAGTTTCTTTCCCCTAGATATATCTCTGTGTATGCGTGTTGAATCTTGATGCATGTTAATGATTTAAGTTCTCAATATTGAATTTAATTTCACATATTGGCAGAGTAGATTTGAATCTTATGTTTTAGTACATTACATGAGCAGTTTTAAATTTACATTAAAATTCTACATAGGCCCAAGTGGATTCTACAACTCTATCTGCCAAATATTTTCTGTTGTAGTTAAAAACCTTGGTTAGAATGTTCTCCAATGCTTTGTTTTTGACCTCCACTTTCCCATTTTATTGAGGGTTATAGGAAGTGGATGTCTTGTGCTTGATGTGGTGATGCCTCATGAGATATTCGATCAAATTTGATATGAAATTTTCTCCTTGATTAGTGACTAACTCTCTTGGAAAACCAAACTTGTAGAAGATGTTCTCTCTCAGAAACTCAACCACCTTTTTCTTAGTTGCTGTCTTTACTATATTTGTTTCAGTCCATTTAGGTAGGTAATCAGTGCACATAATGATATACTTCTTCTGTCCTGATGGGGGATCAATGGCCCAATGAAATCCATGCCCCACTTCTCAAATGGCTCTATAGTCACTTGGGGTTGTAAGGGGATTTCATCCTTAGGTGTGGTATTACCCATCCTTTGACACTGATCACACCTGGTGGTGTACCTCCTTGCATCATGATGTAAAGTAGGCTAGTAGTACCCTGCTTGTAGAACTTTGAAAGCTATCCTCTTAGAAACAAAGTGGCCTCCACAAGGTCCATCATGGCATGCTGAGAGGATGCCAAATACCTCCTCTTCCCTCACACTTCTCCTTAGGATATTATCTAGACCCATTTTGAAAATATTCCCCCCAATCCAAGTGAATGGGGCACTCTTCCTAACAATCTTTATTTTCTCCTTGGAGGATAGATTGGGAGGGAACCTCCCAGCAACCAATTAGTTGGCTATATCAAAAAACCAACGAGAAAGCACCGAGATGGCAAAGACATGTTCATCTAGAAGTTGACCATCTACCATTTCTTCCTTTTCTGTAGGCAAGGTTAGTCTTGACAGGAAATATACAACCACATTCTCTTTCTCTAGTTTGTCACTAATAGTCAAATCAAATTGTTGCAATAATAACAACCATCTAATTAGCTTAGCATTGAAATTAGTTTTATTCATTAAATACTTAATAGCTGCATGATCAGTGTGAAAAAAAGGTATGATAACTAGTGATGTAATGCCTAAAATTGTTTAAGGAATGTATCACAACCAGGAGTTCCTTTTTAGTGACTATATAATTTAACTCAACTTTAGAAAGGTCCTTACTGATGAAATAGATAGAATAAGGAAATTTGTCTTCCACTTGTCCTAAGGAAACTCCTACAAATTTATTTGATGCATATGTGTGTATATGGAAAGGTAATTCCTTGTTGGGACCCCTAAGGATGGGTGTAGTTGTCAGACTTTCTTTTATCACTTCAAAGGCTTCTTGAAAATTGTCTGTCCAACAAAAGTTTGAATCTTTAACTAGTCTTCCAAACAAAGGTGAAGCAAATTTACTAAATTTTTTAATGAACCTTCTATAATACCCAACTAATCGAAGAAATATCCGGACATCTTTTTCTTGTTTAAGGATAGGGACCCTTTTAATGATGGAAGTTTTGTTTGGGTAAACTTGTATCCCCTCCCTGGATATGGAATAGCCAAGGACCTAAAAATATACCTATTTATGGGACTCATAAAAATTTCCAAAGGAGTAAAATCTAACTGCATCTCTGATCCCTATAATTATTGAGAATCTACTGCTTTTTTATTTTTCTATTTGAGAAGATCCCGTTTGATTTGTTTGTCCATAGCTTCTTGCTTCCTTTTGGCTTCTTCTTCCTCTTTCGGTCTCTTTTCTTCTTCAAATTTCCTCCTTTGTTTTTCTTCAACTCTTGTTTTGAGTTCCTTCTCTTCTTGTTTCTTTCTCATTTCTTCTTCTTCTTGATTTTTCTTTTGTTCCTCCTATTGTTTCCTTCGATCTTCCTCTTCTTCTTTTCTATGTTGCTCTTCTTCTGCTTCCCTTTTGAGCCTTTCTTCTTCCTTTGTGCACTGCTCTTTTTCTCTTTTTCTTTTCATCTCTTATCTATTTTGATTTAATTCTGCATTCATAGTTTCAAGGTCTTCCTCTCCCTCACTTTCTTCTTGTTGGTCCTTCTAGGTTTCTCCTTCTTCATTTTGTTCTTGTCGGGTTCCTTCCTACTCGTCGGCCTTTTTCTTCTTTTGTTTTCCTTTCTTGTTTTCCTTCCCCTTCTTTCTTTTAAGAAAATGTCTTATGTATTTGAGACTCAAACTTTCTCTAGTCTCATCATCTGATTTCTCTCCTTCTTCCTCTTGCTGCTCATTTGGCCCTAATTCCCTGGAAGCACTATATAATTCCTTGATCTTATCCTCCTCATCCCATTTATAATGCACATAAGACCATCCAAATCCAATTTCCTTACAATGTGTTGACGCAACACCATTCATATCATAATTTAAAAATTTATGATCAACAAAATAGAAGCACTTCAATTCCTCAGCTTCAACTTCGGCCTTGTTAACCACCACCTGTGGGTAGTATGCATAGGAGAAGGTTATTATCCCATATGGTCCTCAACTGGAAGCCAACAACCCCTTGCAGCCACCAGATAGTTCAATGTGTCATTATCTCCGCCACCTAAGACGACCATGTGGTCCCTCGCCCATTTGTAATGATCGCATGTTTGAAGGCGGGCCTCCCAACCCCGAAGGTATGGATTTTCATTGGTATAGTTGAGTAATTTTCCTTACTTATGATGGAAAGTTTTGGACATGGATTTGTGGCAGGATACGACACAAAGAGTGGGCTAGGTTTGTGCTCTTGTCTCCCCTTCCTAATTTGGTGGTTAGCCTTGTATCCTAGTCTCGTGGGATCTCCTTTATTGACCATTAGCTTTAGGGTTAACACTACATGGGAAATAAAAACAACATATATATCACTCCCCTATGCTCAATTTGTCCCCATTCATCTCTTTTATCATCTGGGTCCACATGGGTCCACTGGGTCCATATACGGTCATCCTTCCCCTCCCCTTGTCCACACCTTGGGTCAATCCCGGAATGATGCCCCAGAGGTTGATGCAAAAAAAAAGAAAAGAAAAAGCATAATTTGGCCACTCTAAATAGGAATGTACCGTAAAATGAAAAATATGGCCGGGACATACAAATTTAGCACATGGGAAAAATACAAACATAATCTTTACCCCTTATTTATGGCCATCACCCTGGTTTTTATGGGCCCTGGATGAGCCCCCCCACATTAAGGAACCCATGATTGTCCCAACCCTTGGTGGTAAATTAAATTCCCCAACTTAAAAGGGGGTATCCATTTCTATATCATATGCATCATGCTCTCATCCCTTGGAGCCTCGAGCAGTTATGAAGAAAAATCAATCAAAGTAAAAAGGAATATGAAGAAGGGTGGAAAAAAAGGCCATGGGTAACTCATGTACCACGATTTTATCCCTCCCACACTCATATAACAAAGTGTGGGCTTCCCTCATCATAGCTACCCATATATCATGGCATGTAGCCTGGAGCATTTCCCTGCTCCCCACTCCGTTCCATCACTATATCACATGCCACCTACCACCTAAAGGATGTACCATGGACATGTAGCCCCCTTTAAAGGCTACGACCACCAAATAGGGTCCTTTTTTAACCCCCTTATTGAGATTGGAGACACTTTTTCATGCCAAATCTCACTATGGAAGGGCATGCCACTATGTAGTGCCCCATTGATTCCATGATTGGTAATCTATTTTACTTGATTATTCTAATGATTTGTTGTATTAGAGGGCAAGGGGATGCATTAGATATTATGCAAGATTGCAGGTGGGTCTTCATTTCGGCTTTGGTCTCCCTATACAAGGTCCAAGCTCTCCAGAGGGCCACATTGGCACTTGTAGGGTGATCGTTGAGAGCCATGGGATTCCACCATAGCAGAAATGACTTCATGTATCCCCAACACCACTCAGTGATTTCTCGTGTTACACCTTTTGGATGAGGATGACGAACCTGGTTCACCATGCCCAATCAAATCCACACTTGCGCCATACACTTGGAATATGTTCTAGGTTCTAGATGATGATGTGTCTCACTACAGGAGACAAAGGGAGGGATTATGTCATCACCTTAGCCCTTACAGAGGGTTTAAGGGAATTATTGATCCGCTTGGATACCTATGAGGATGTCCTTATGTTCCCACACCCACTTGGGAGCACCACGTGTGACTTACTTGGGAAACAAGGGTCTAAATCCTTGTCCACTATGTTTGGAGTCCATTCTCTCACCATGGCATAGTTTGGGCTTCATTACGCCTTCTCAATGTCCAAACGACTCATTATATTAGTTATTTTTCCCTCTTGAGAGGCTTATTTTTGTGTTATTAAGTTATCGTGGTGGGCTTGTCACCAAGGGATGTTATTGTTGCACATTATTTTATTATTTAGGGCTTAATTAGGTCTAATTAGGCAAACCAAACTCTTTAGAGATCATATAAATTGATGAGAGGTGGTTCATTTTTCTCATCATCACTTGGATTTGGAATTAGAATCTACTTGGAGAATTTCACATTCCCTTTTGGAGGGAGTTTGGTTTCATGGATGAATTTTGATGTTTGAATTCTATTATCTTGGCCTTAAAGCTTCATTCTTGTCATGATTTGATGATTTAATATACTCCTTGTACATATAAGTGATTTATTTTTTATGTTTATTCTTGTATTTATCATATCACATGAATGTTTTTGGGATTTTCGCTATCTAGGTCTGAAATTTACTCCTACTCTATGCGAAATAGTGGAATTTTTGATCTATTGAAGCGTTGCATACATTGCATGTGTCATGTACATTGAATGAATGACTGTTCCTAGAGTTTATTTTTTTTGAATATGAATTTATAAGTCATCAACCATTTCAAATTGAAGTATAAATTCCTTGGGTAGCTACTCTCATGCCCTAATTTCCATGCAAAGTTTCCTAGAGGCCTCCTTGATAGGGTTAGTTATCTCCAAATAAAAAATTCACATTGAACTCATCCCTCCCAAAGGCAAGACACTAATATAACCACTGGTGGTCAACATAAACGGTTATTTTTCTTGCCTTATCCTTCTACTTATAGGCCTAGCCCTAATAAGTCAACTAGGGCATCAATAAAATTCCCTTCTAGCCATCCAATCACCTCAATTTTTGTTCCACTACTACGCTCAGGTTTTGTCTAGAGGTCCTCTAGATTTGAAGTAAATCCAACGATGTAATCCCAAGATATAGTAAGACCTAGCCACGAGACCAATTATTTCCATATATTGACTTGGGTTAGCATTCTCATTCGTATCATTGCATTCAAATCTCAAAGGAAAATGTCAAGAGTCATTGGGAGATGAATCCCAATAGCCTCACCTCCATGTATAAATGCATGTTCATTCTTCATTCAATAACACATTCTGATTTGAGGAGTTACCTCCTGGTTTGACAAAAATTAACCCTTTGATCCTATTCCCTACCCTAATTAGGTCAAGCCCCTCATTACTTGATCAACTCCATACCCTTGACCTAATTTTGGGTCCACCTAGCTCTCGGTGGTCCTGCAACTTTGTAACACCAATTCCATAAGGATTACATAGAAGCCTATTATCCAAAAGGATCCCTAGGTCTAGGAAGCCCCTTGTTAAGGATCATCATCCAAACCTAGGCTCAAGAATCCTCTTAGCCCTTCGTAGACAGTCCATCAGCTTGATTTTGAAGCAAGAAAGCTATTTAATTGAGCCTCTCTTGTGAATAAGCCTTAGGAATATCTTTTTATCCATTATTCCTTGTGATTCCCCCTATACTGGGTCTCTTCCCATCAGTGAAAGTCCGTAAATAGCAAGGAGTCTTAGCTAAGGTGTTAGTGGGCTATCACTCAATTGTTGCCCCTTGACCTAGTATTTGCTCTATAATATCCCCTCCTAGGACCCCTGCTAGTTTGAGTGGTAACAAGCCTCTTTAAATTTTTTTAGAGTATATGCTCCAATTATCAAGGGGAACATAGGCCACACCTCTTTCTTTCCTTTCACTAATGTCTTGGATAACCCAATGGTCAATTGGAAACAAACTTTCTGCAAAAGCACTCCATCTGTCACTAATGTAGAGAGAGAATGAGGAGGTTTATAGGAAGTGAAAAATCAAATATATGTTACTTCCCTAATTAGGAACTAGTCCGCAACCTCAATGAGGGTATTCCGATCCATTTTTGACATTCTTGGTGGGTCTTCACCAAAGAGTGATTGGTATAAAGGAGAAATGAAGGATTCCACAGTTGTCTCATACATACCTTTGTATCCTGGGTTCCAAACACTTTTATAATAAATATGTACAAGATATTTCACCCTCGAATTCACATTTTCCACAAATTGCATCAAGGAGATAAGATTCCATATCAAACTATGATGGTTGACCTCTCTCTGGATTCTTGGCTAATTGAATGTTTGTCTTGAGTGTAGATGTAAGAATAATTTCCAAATTAAATACAATCCCGTTAGTGGAAAATATGTACATTAGAGGAACCCATGATCATAGGAAAGTATCGATATCTGCTCTCCCATACATCTTGTTCATCATGGCTACCATTAGCTGACACACCTTCCAGAGGCCTTCTGTCTTGTAGATTTGGTTGGATCCTGCCACAATGAATTCAATAAATCCTTGATAGACTCGGTTAAAGATGACAACCATATGGGATTGAAAGCCTCTTCTTGCTCAGGCAACTTGGCAGTTGTGAAGGATGCCAAAATTTCCCTAGTATACCCCTTAATTTCCCAATGAACTTCGTCTGCATGCTATAATATCAAGTCTACGATTTATAAACATGGGAAAACTGGTGGGTGTGTATCTACTTTTTGCAACCAAGGCCTTTTAATATTGATTAACACCATTAAATCCTCATGATATTGATGGATATCCTTGTTTATGAACTCTAAGTGAATATCCCACAAGGTAAGCTTTGTCTTCTTGTTAATATTGTAAGCGATATCTCCATATATGGGTAGAGATGGTGGGATGTCCAAAACTCTTTAAATACTGATTTCCACTTTGGAAGAGCTCCTGCATAAACCTTTGCGAGAAGCCTTGACCACCAATGGTGCCTTCTCTCTATATAAGGATGATATGCTAATGCAGTCCAGATCATTTCCACTTGAAATTTAAAAAATATGGTCCCAAGGCAAAGATGTTAACATGAAGAATAATAAGCACCAATAAGTAACAACAGTACCACTGTGGGTCCCTGAGGTACAAGGTGTATGGTTCAATACTAGGTTGTAGTCGTAATTGATGAGGCAGGTCATGATATTGACAGGTCACAAAGAGATAAGTCACATTCCTGGGTAGGCCACAAGTTTGATAGGTCACAAGGTTTCAAAAGAGACCAGGTCGCAGGGTTGCAAAAGAGACCAGGTCACAGGGACCCTTGATTTATGTAACAGTGAATTGCGACTTAAAAACTAGGGGTCTGAGTGATGGTCAAGTCATGAAGAGAGAGAAGGTTGTAAATCACACGAGGAGATAGGTCACAATAAAGGAGAAGTAACAATATCAAAAAAGAGGATAGGCCACACAAGTTACTTTCTTTTTCGGTTGCGATTTTGTGACTATGCGACTTAGGGGTCATAACAGGTCATGAGGTCACATGTTAGGCTAGGTCGCGAAAATTGCTAACTTTTCAGTTGTGGTTTCATGAATATGCAACTTAGGTATGGAAGTAGGTCGCAAGTCGCAAAGTAGCTCGATGTTTGCACCAGTTGGTATACGACTTCATACTAACTATGATTTGCGACAAGGAATATGTTGTGACATGCGATGATATTTGGGGAGGCGACAAGCGATTATGATTTTAATTTATTAGGACATTAAGGATTGACGACTATGCGATTTTTTCTTACCCGAAAAAATGGTAAAGGTATTGGAATCACTAAGTAAAATAAAGTGTTACCATGCACTAAGGAGTGATGTAATTACAAATTTAGGGATTCAACAATATCACAAATGAAAATATGATGGGAGACCTCAATTAGGGAGTGGAATTTAAAAAAAACCGGTGAGGTTCCCAAATCACAATCCATGGAGTTGGGGTTTAATTGAAGGTTCAATACAATGTGGGACATGAATTTTATCAGGGGTTTCAAAATGGGATATTTCCATATGGTTGAAAAGCAAAGGTCATGGCATACATAGCTAGAAGGGCCGAGGTGGAATGCTCACAAGACAACACTAGAGTATAGTTGAAGAGTGAGGAGAAGGTGTGAGAGGAAAAGGTAAGTAGCAAAGGTTAAGGAGAGAGGAGGTATGTGTAGCATAGAAGTTTTAAAGGTTTATGACAAGAGGACGGCGCAAGTTCAGTAGTGATAGGGGTGGATAGGTGTCGATACACAAGAAATAATAATAATTATGGAGGGAAAGAGGAAGCGTTACTTACCAATGGAGAGGGTCGCATTCACAAGAGGAGATCATGGGTTGTATCTCTAAGCACCAAAGGAGGTGAATAACAACGAGGCAGGTGGATGGGTTTTATAAAGAGAAGGTACATGAGTGAGAAGGAGTCCCAATGGGAAACTGCATGGGAATATTGTCTTACATGACCAACCTAAGAGGAGGTCGCAAGGAAGAAATCCGTGGCAAAAGGGATTGCGTATGAATAGCCCAAGTGAAGGTAGCAAGGTCACATGCGACTGATAGTCACATAGATAATGGGTGATGGATATGTGACTTTGCAACCTACAGTATCGCTAATGAGCATTGTGTAATGACTAGGTCCTGTGCTAATGGCACTAGATAGGTCACAAGGTCTAAATTCAAACAAACAAAAAAATATCACTATAACTCTAGGATGTGACTATGCAACCTTAGAAAAAGGTCACAAATCACATATTTAGTGCTTAGTTTGTAACCTCCAAGTGTGATTATCGACTTGTTGAAATAACTTAGGTTTTAGGTTTTTAGAGTAGAAATTTTCTATGTTCCTGGGAAACCCTAGAAAGGTAAAAGTGAATGGAACCTTAAGAGACCATACGTTGATCAAGATGAAAGAGGGTTTAATATGGGGTCTCCAAAATTTTGATAAAGGACAAATTTTGGGGCTATTGTAGTGGCTACAAAAAGACTCGACAAAAATAACCAAGAAGGAGACAATATTTGTAGGATAACATAGAAATGAAAAGTGACCATCATAAATGACGTAAATTCCATCTTTTAGAAGCGTTCGTTTCTAAGAGACTCGACCATCTGTGGGCGAAAAAATTTATTTGGCTCAGGAGCAATGTTGGGACCATAGCCGTCGGAGCCGAGATGCACAAAATCAAAGATAATTTTTTCCAATATTAAGACCCTGTTGTTAAGGGAGTATACCTCCTCACAAAAATAATTGATTGTATTTTCCATATTGCACAGGTGACGTAGCAGTTTGACTTCTCATAGAAGTTGAAAGGATTTTATTTGACGTTCTACCATATCATCCTGCCTTTTCATAGCTTCCAACAAAGATTTGGCATATTCCAAGATCCTTTCCATCAGAAAAGCATTATTATGGTCTGGATTGAACTGAGGTTCCACCATAATCAGAGAGAGTCGCTAGAAAAATATGAATATACACCATTAATACAAATCTTTCCACCTAAACTAGAAATTTAAAATGACCCGTAGTAGCTCCATGATTCTCATGAGGCCATTAAATAAGCCGCATTGAATTTCTAGCATGAACCAATTTGATACATGATATCCATATCCCGACCAAAATCCTCAGGCGGATGCAGGGATAATTGTTAATGGGAGATATAAGACGCCAACATTAAATCTAGATCTCTGCTCGACAAGGACTTCAACAATCCTGCCATAAACTCCACCCACTCCATCCACATATTTATTGAATGTAAATACCTCCCTGTGCACATATAATTTATTTCCACTGACCACTTGTTCTTTATAATGTGCCACTGGGTAGGAATTTTCAAATTTCGTGGCCGAAAAATGGAGAACAACTTGATCATATCATTCTTTAATATCTCAAGGCATGCCAGGATCAAGGCGCATGACCTCATATCGAGGGAGATAATATTTCTCATGACAACATTCATTAAAATATTTCTACCTTTTTAATTCCAAAAAAAGTTAAGGAATTTGGGAAAGGATGATATTATCTTGGTTTAACTCTATTCTACCTTGTCCTAAGGTAGATCCTTTTTCTGCCATCACATCAACCTCATGATTTAAATTTTTATATACATGAAGAATTTTCAAATGATTAAACTGAGAGGCACAATAAGAAGTTTTTTGTAAAATAGGAGGGTAGTCATGGCTCGGATTTTTTTTAGCTTTATCTTCTTGTCTTATGAATAGCATGGAATCACGAAAAATGATAAGTTTATAAATTTTCTTTGCAAGAGAAAGTTCCAAGTCTTTCCACAAGACAAGGAACTCAACTTCATTATTGATTTCCATGCCAAGACCCCAAGAAAATTGAAACACCATTTTTCCATCAGGGTTAAAAATAACCCCTCCCACTATTGCCTTCATTGGGTTGCCTTGTCAAAAAATAGAGAGTGCTGATTTTTATTTATTATCCACTGGATAAATTTTGACTGGATCAAGTTTAATCTTGAAATATTATTGCAATGGTGACAAAACAAGTATATATTTGAAGGGTATTTAATTTTTCCCTAAATCCATTCTCATTCCT